>BSQZ01000006.1:10734161-10794161 GCA_033239005.1 Lamellibrachia satsuma
CTCTACCTCTTCTCCTTCTGCCCTCCACTCTATGGCCGCGCATTCCTCCCATCTCAACCTCGCTCTGCCTCTTCTCCTTCTGCCCTCCACTCTATGGCCGCTCATTCCTCCCATCTCAACTTCGCTCTACCTCTTCTCCTTCCGTCCTCCACTCTATGGCCACGCATTCCTCCCATCTCAACCTCGCACTGCCTCTTCTCCTTCTGCCCTCCACTCTAAGGGCATCGCATTCCTCCCATCTCAACCTTGCTCTACCTCTTCTCCTTCCGCCCTCCACTCTATGGCCGCTCATTCCTCCCATCTCAACTTCGCTCTACCTCTTCTCCTTCTGCCCTCCACTCTACTTACTTACTTACTTACTTACTTACTTACTTACTTAGTCATCCTCTGCCCGGTGGCACATAAGGCATCAACAAAAGAGCGACACTGCTGTCGGCCTGCAGTCCATTTGGTGATGGTGTTCCATATCAGGCCGCATTCTTTCATCTCCTCCACTGTTCGTCTCCATGTTTCTTTTGGGCGACAGCGTCTCCTTTTACCATCTGCTGTCCAGCATCTTGGGCAGTGCGCCAGGTGACATTCGGCACACGTGTCCAAGCCATCTCCATCTCTACTCTAAGGGCATCGCATTCCTCCCATCTCAACCTCGCTCTACCTGTTCTCCTTCTGCCCTCCACTCTAAGGGCCTGCCTTCCCTTCGTCAACCATTCCCTTATTATATATTATCATTATTTCCACGTGTCCAACCCAGTTTACCCATCTCCTCGTCAGCTTCCTCGTGAGACTCTCTTTCATATAAACTTCCTCTTCAGCTCATCTATTCTTCACGATATTCAATGCATCATTTTATTGTTTTTATTTCGGAAAATGAAAAATGTTGCTAGGTGTAGCATGGCTGTTGTCGATCGTTACTTGCCACGTATTTCGCGGTGATTGCGTTGTACGATAAATCTTTATTTTGAAAGAAGCTGTAGCTTTGGAGTGCTGTGAGACGACAAGAGAGTAACTACCACTAAACACATAAGCGCGCAGACAAAAGTGACATTTTTATTGTAATGATGTATTGCACTCATTAGTCTGGAGGAGTTAGACGTCATACCGTTTAGATATATGTTATATTCCCTACCAAGTAGAGTCGTACTAGTGATACACGGAATATTGATCGTTCTGCAGGTGTAACAATAATACCTGTTGTTCATATTTATGCAACGTTTCTGCGCAGACGGGGCGCCTCGCGAGATGTTACGCTTGTTTAGTATTCCGCACAGCACTAATGAAAGCAGAAGCATCTGCATTAGTGGACAGCGTAAACGTTTATGATTGCATTACGCAGGATATCAAAGTCAAGTTCGTTACTGAAGTCGTATGCAGACAGATGGTTTATTGTACAATAATAGTGCTCTCCCGTCGACCAAATTCGCATAGAAAATAAAATATCTCATCAGGGGGAAACAGGATGCGTTGAAAGCAGGTAGCAGGTGGATGGTTCAACTAAGCACACATGACCGCATATTACGTGTAATATTTCACCTGTTTAATCATCGTGATGTAGATTAGATGTCATTGGCATATACTGTAATCATCATCGCTCTCTCCATGTCGGCGCCGGATTTATTGATTGAACACAATATATCTAGCTTTGAACTCAAACTAACGACGGACATTCGTGCCATCGTCGATCTGTGTAATACTGTTCGGTATGGTTAGAGAAGCAATCTTAATCCGGAAGAAAGTGATATTGGCTTTTGAGTGGTCGTTATAGTTCGAAAGTCACCAAAGTGACAGCAATCGAAGATCTCCGTGAATGATGAATGTTGTCGTGTGTTACACGTGTTCACCACCAGATGTCCTCCAGTATGCGTTGGGAACGTCATTAACACTGCCAGTGTTGAGACCTACTATTCTCTGCGGCAGTGAATGTTGGACCTTAACAAACAGGCTTGGAAGTCGAATAACCTCAGGAGACATGAATGTCATACGAATGATGACAGACAAAGAAATGGGACAGACAACGAAAAAGATAAATGGGACAGACAACGAAATGATAAACTCATAGCAAGAGCAAGACCACCCCAATTGTAGAAGTGGTCAAGATGAATAAATTTAGATGCGATGGTCATGTGACGAGAAGAGAAGATGATTCTGTCATAAAAGTTGCCTTAAGCATGAAGATGACGGGAAAGAGACCGAAAGGAAGACCCAGGTCACGATGGACCAACAGCAACAGCAGCCATCTGGAGGGAAAGGATACCCAACGCAAAGATGTATTACGAACGGAACGGTACAAGAATCGTACAGAATGGGCGACGTTTTACCACACTAACACGGGTTCTAGCGTCAAATGAATTCCTAACTGGGGTATGGTGAGCAGGTGGAAAGTGTCTCTGGTGAATGGTCTTGGAAAGGAACGGTTGTTCTGTGTGTTTCACCTACTGATTTACACATGACTTCCGTCTCCTCTTGACGTCTTGATTGTCCACACACTGATGTACGTTGTTCTTGTAAACTCTGTGTTCACAACTGCCGCGGAATCACCCGCGGAACTCCCACGGGAAAGGCCCTGTCGCTAGTATGAAGCGCAACTTGCGAGCTGGTGGCTGGTGTATAAAATCAAAACACATTGTATTATTATTTACTGTAGGCTGAGTGGTTGAGTGGATTTTTATTTTGTACAATGCTATGTAATGTTATAATATCTATATGTGTTTTCGATAATTAACTTCAGTTAATTATCGAAAACACACATAGCTAACATTAACAATAACATCGTGATTGCAAGCATTTTTATAGAATTGACGTTATTTTATAAATAGTATGATTTTAGTTTCACTTGGCCTAGATCACTCCATAAACTAACTACATTTAACGAGGTATGGGGAATTTCCGCTGATTGCGTCTCAAGAAGATTGGTCGACGGAATTTCCGATTTTTCGCGTCGCCTGGTGAGATTCTAGGAGCACATACGTAAAGCTAGCTAGATCTGTTTTGACCACCAAAGGTAACATGAACACATATTTTGCGTAGGGGAGTAGGCCTAACGTGAGACGGGATGGCGTGGCCAAAGTGGAGACGATGGCGGCGTAATGGCTAACGTACCACCCGGTGTCACTAACGTACGAGTTTTCTAAGATGGTGCCAGTACTTCATTCCCAGAAAGCGAGGTCGCGACAACCTATTCTCCCTGTAAGTAATGTAAATTATCACCGATAATGCTATTTGAAATGGGGTGTACTTTAACAAGTTTGCCAATGGTTGAACTTTAATTTTTGGATAACTAATGAGCAATGGTTGGCCCGTAGTTTGTTCGATCCACCCCAAAGTAAGTAAGTAAGACTATTTGGGGTAGCCAATTGTAACTCCAGAAATGTTAGCTAAGAAAATAAAGGAAATGGAATTCCACCAAAACTACTAATGGAAACCGCAGGACACATTAGTACACCACTTGCAAGCGTGTTCAACTAGTCATTAAAAGAGGGAGTTGTTCCTTTTGAATGGAAAGAAGCAAATATCATACCATTAATTGATATGGGTTCGAGAAATAAATACTAAGAGAATGACAAACCACTGAGTTTAACATCAGTGATTTGTGAATTATTAGAAAAGTTAATTAAAGGCCACATGTTGGACTTCAGTGTTAGGCATACATTATTAAATCCATCTCAACATGGATTCCTAAGAAAACAGGTAATGCTTAGCAAATTTGTTACGCCTTATGGGAGAAATCATTAAGTGGATAGACAAGGGACCACCAGTAGATATTATCTACAAAGTGCCACATACAAAGATTACTACTTAAATTAAAAGCCCATTGTATCGGGGATGGCATAGTCGACTGGATAAAAAATATCAGTGTAGATTGGATGACAGGACGTAGTCATTCTCACAAAGGACAATAAATGAATGGAACAAATTATATACAGATTGCGTAAACGCTACCAGCGTGAAAATGTATAAAAACAAAGTTGACACATATCTCAGAAGGGCGGGTTACACACAGATGAACAATATTTTGATTCTCTATAAGCCAATGGCTTCCTTATCCACTTGCCATCTGGGCCTTTGCCTTGGATGGCAATCTTGATAAATATTGTTAAATCATCATGATGGCTCTAGCACCTGCAATATCACGATCAATGCAACGAGCTTAGCTGGCCAGACTTCACGATGGCAGTGGCTTTGCAAGCTTTCTCACTTTGGCAAATGTATGATGCCTAGTGCTGGATCTCCTTGTCATGAATTGGAGAATCCAGGACAAACGACGCCCCCCGTACAAAAAGCTCCACGGAAAAGAGCACCCATCCCCGTACAAATGCTCCGGAGAAAAGTCCCACCGACAAAAGTCCCACAATCTAAATATTTACAAATTACTGATTGTTGCAAAAATGTATTAATTACTGATATTGTGTGTAAAGTTCGTTAGAAATTTAGATTGCTACTTGACGCACGCACGCACGCACGCACGCACGCACGCACGCACGCACGCACGCACGCACGCACGCACGCACGCACGCACGCACGCACGCACGCACGCACGCACGCACGCAAGCACGCAGCCACGCACGCACGCACGCAAGCACGCACGCACTAACCCACGAACGCACGCACGCACGCACGCACATACGCAATTTCTCTTGCAACTGCAAGTAACAGCCATTGCAAGTCTCAAAGTTATGTAGGGCGAACACAACATAATGAGCTCAAATGCCATAGATCCAGTCAATACCACGCGTCTCGACCTTTGTCTTTCACGCACTCGGTTGTGTCCCTCAACAAGTTTTTACCAGTCCCCCTCCACATTGTTAATGCAGCACTCACTGGATCGACGCCGTTAGACCATTGAACACGACTACTACAACATGGACATTACCTACTTTTGCGGCTTCTCGTACAATGCCTTATTATGATGTAGTAAAGTCCACCCAAATAACCTACACAACACATCCTCCATAATGTTATTTTACCTGCATATCAATTTAACTTGAATCAATACGCTCAATAGTGTAACTAGTTTGTAGTGATATTTTAGTACGTAGTAAAACGGAACGCTTAATACAATTATTAGTATATATGTTTAATTTCAGCATTAGGACAGTCAAATGAAGCATCAATTACTATTGATTAATAGACTCTATATATTACCAGCTTGTAACTCATATATTATGTTAGAACATCAGAATGTTTGCATATGAATGTACGCAATTTTAATTTCGAACGCTAACTCTTCTTTACCCGGAGATAAAGGAACAGATGGAAGATGCATGGGGGAGTGGGGGGGGGGGGGCTAATCGTCTTTATTTATTTCAGCTAACAAACCTGATTGAAACAATAACGTAATTATTACATTGCATGAAATGATTGTGGTATGTTGAAGGGGGCAAGAAGAAATGCGATATGATTAAAGATTCATATACTAAACGTATAAATATAAACGTATAAATCCAGGATACTCACATGATTTACATTTACTATTTCAGCGCCATCACACCATTTGCCACACAGAATAACACTTTTCCGATTCCCAGACTCCATTATGCCATGATCGAATTAACGACATGTGAGCAAGTTCGTGTTGTTCCAAATAAGCTGACATGTGTAAGAAATCATCTGAATTAATCAACTCCAAACGAATCAACTAATACTTGTTAATTAGAAAAATTCGCCGCCCATCGCGTTATAAATGTTAATCAATTGAACACGGAGGGACGTATTAATTACATATGCCCATTACACATGACCGGATAACATGGAAACGACAGCAAATAAATGTTTTATTTGAATCAATGCAGCTTTGTACAAAGATACTTATTGGCAGTGATCCGACTCCGCAAACTAAGACGCATTAGAGAAGATAAAAATACTACTTTTGAATGATATATTTCTTGCTACACACACGCGAGAATGTATTTAGCGTCGGTTATTCTCTTTACAGCACGGTTCCGCATTGTGTATGTACACTATATTGAACTGGCGAGCCCCGTGACCTGCTGTCGTAGTCTATGCGAGACATGCTGTGCGCAACTGAAAATTCATTAGCAAAAATAATTGAAAATCTTTAGTAAAATAATTAGTTGTATGCTACTCACGCGAGTGCTCGTCGGTAATGCGTAACACATTTTAAATAAAATGACTCTACTACCGTTGTCTTAGTTACAACTTTACAGTTGCCTTTAGGAGTTACAATTATAACTTGTGACACAAAGGGAACTAACCTTATCGAACTAAATATGAGTCACTGACGTCTTTGTTGTTTTACGTATCAGTATACTTATGAATGATAATAAATATGTTTATTTGTATGAGTATGTGTGAAAAAAATACGGTTTCGAAAATGAAATTGAATTATTTGAATTTCTTCTCCGGGTGCCGAAATAAAATTAATTATTACATTACCATGTATTGATTCAGCATTACCCCATACTTGAAATATATATATATATATATATATATATATATATATATATATATATATATATATATATATATATATATATATATATATATATATATATATATATATGTATATATATATATATCTCTATATATGTATACATATATATATATATATATATATATATATATATATATATATATATATATATATATATATATATATATATATATATATATATATATATATATATATTACTGTAATTATCATTGTCAAGGAACTCTACCCGGAGAAGAAATTATATATAATATATATATATCTGGCCAGCGAAACACTTGATTACACCGCTGCTCTGAGTTCTGCAATAACTCACTCACTCCAGGTGCAGTCAGGCACACAATGAACAGAATAATCGACACTATCCTGCAGTTATCTTTGTTTCATTTGACGTGACGTGTTGGCTTTTATTGCTAATTATACCAATTTTAGTGACTTATTGAGACCGCGTATGGGTGCATTTGTAGCGCAGAATGATGCTGACGACCATTGAAGAGGTGTCGTCATGTCGTGCGATCTGCGGACAGACTTTGAACGCAGTTCCATGGCCAAGGGCAATCTCGCCAGTGAATAATGAGATGTCCAGCGACGCTCGCTAATTACGAAAATATAATTCGTTTCGCATGGTTTTTAGCGTGACTGCGCGACGTGGTGTGCCAGTGGTGCTCATCACCGTAAAGGACGTGGCAGCATCGCACGGAGATGCAATAGGGGTACCATCGATCGCTGTACACAATACACCCGTGATGTTCTCTTCGAAGGTGGTGGACGCGTTTAGTGAGCTCCTAGGTAGGTATTCTGTTTATGTTTCTTAATCAGTAAACCCCAGCTTGGCATCACGTCAGTGGTTGGTTATCTACACTATAATCACAGGGCACGAACCAGCAGTTCCTTGAATGTGGAGGAGTCCTAAGCATCAAACAATTACGCCTTCAGGATGTTTCGAACAGCTAAGGTTCGGGGAAAAAAATAGTTTCTGTATTTCTCTGTATTGGTTTTTATGTGTTTGTGCTTGTAAGGATGATTTGGTGATTTAAAAAAAGTACAACGGAAACGTTGTATTATTTGAAATAGTGTTTGATTGACATACGTTACGAACACACAGTTTGGTGAATTGTCGAAATGTGTACTGCAGAATACAATTCGCTGTGTAACGTTTTATACTCTCAAGCTAGGTAGTGTACCTAACAAGGACTGGAGACCGCCACCCTCTCAGATTGACGGGCTTAATCTATCGTGGGCGAGAAAGAATTTTAATTGTCGTACACACACTAAACGTCACTCAAAATTCTCGCCCGTCCACGACGCACTCAATGCATCAATCTGACGGGGAGACGACGGGTCTCTGCATTAGTACTTGGTACCTAGTAATACTATTGCGATTAATGTTGGAACACGTTTCAGTGTCTCATATCATAATGCTGCCACTTAGTGTTTCAACAGCAAATGATCCAAAGCTGACCAGGACAAATGGATGTCCAAACAAACTTCC
The DNA here is from genome assembly GCA_033239005.1 of Lamellibrachia satsuma. Lineage (NCBI taxonomy): Eukaryota > Metazoa > Annelida > Polychaeta > Sabellida > Siboglinidae > Lamellibrachia > Lamellibrachia satsuma. The sequence goes on from BSQZ01000006.1 coordinate 10,742,099, forward strand.
AGACGAGATGCAGCAGCTGTTTTTATTGGGGCAGAAGAACTTGTTAGTTCAGAGGCTTATCTCGACATAATTCATCTTCAGATTACTTCTCCGTAATTGGTGGTCATCACATCTTGAAGATCCAACTGTATTTCTTCAATTCAATGACTTAGCAACATGTGGTATACAAATTCATACAAATTGTGCATGAATTTGGCCTGCTGCTTGTCTAGCTGTTGACTATTGGCAATAAGGCGTAATCCCCCCAGTGAATGTTAGGATAAGTGGCCAGATTTGATATAGTAATGTCTGATACCATAATTAAGCCCACACATTGTATTAAACTTCTAGGCCTATATATTGGCGGAAGACTGGATTAGCAGGAACATACAAATGTATGCAGCAAAACACTGATCAATGTTTTATATGCAATATATAAAGTAAACTACTTACTTCGAGTTGCCTTTCTAAAAATAATTTATTACACTTTATGTTATCCATACTTGACATACATAATAATTATGTGGGGATCTACATATAAAGTCCACACTACAAAATTGTTTATTATGCAAAACAATCGTTCGTGCTATTCTTCAAACAAGTTTCCAGGAACACTCTCATTCCTTCTGTACACACTTAAATTCAATAATGCAGGATATCTGCCAAATGGCAAACTTTGTGTACAGTTATACCCATAGCAGCCTACCAGTTTAATTTTCAAACATCTTTACATTTACCTTTGACAGTCACAATCATGATACAAGCCAACTTATATTGTAATATCATCTAAAAATCTATTATGTAAAGGTCCATTGATCTGGAATAAAGTTTCATATGATATGCAAAATAAAGCTAATATAAAAAGTGTTGCATCTGCATTAAAGGCATACATGGCTATGACAATTCAAATTAATATTAATGTCTTCTACCTTTTTATTATTATTACTTCATTTACTATGTTTAATTTGTATTAACTCTAGTTTTGGTAGCTTCAACCAATTTTCCTTGTATTTGTAATTTAGCCTTATTGTTGCTTGTTGTGCAACTTATTATTTATCATTCTAAAGAAATAAATAGCGGCGACCGGTTATATATATATATATTCAATAGCAATTGTTTTTCGCCATATTTATGTTTGCCAAACTTGCTACAGGCATACGGCTCCGCTGTTAACCTGTATTACTAAGTACTGTTTGAATATTTTGCATGTACGTATACAGTTTCGGAAAATGCTAATGCAATATGGTAATTACAAAAAAGGCTAAAGGGAAATCAGAAGCTAATAAGTACACTACATGCAACATATGTTTTACCATGAATGCTTTATTATACCTAATATATACAATATGTGTTTTAATCTATGCTATGTTCGTTTAACTGTTTAAAATGAAATCACACCGAAAATATAATATGTAATTTTGTTGCAAACCCAACATTTTAATACGTTATTATCGATAGTAATCAAACTAATGTTCTAGGTCCATAATCGTTGTGCTCTTCTAGTTTATGGAACAGCACTAATTTATGGTTGTTTATAATTTATGGTTGATGGATCTGTTGCGGATCTGTTTTTATAACTGACAAAGTTGGTATATTTACAAAAACTTTCATGTTGCATCAAAGACTGTGTTCGTTTTCTTTACGTCAGTATTATTTTTAGTCGACCACACAACAAGCAGGCAACCTTACCTTACCTTACCACACACACACGCACACGCGCACGCGCACGCGCACGCACGCACGCACGCACGCACGCACGCACGCACACACACACACACACACACACACACACACACACACACACACACACACATAATGGATACATCAGAAACATACCACGTTGGTGCTTATTGTTACCTCAACACCGTATGACTGACGCAAAGTTGTATACAAATATGTACACTTACTGTGTACGGAAGGCATGATGTACTTAACGGAAGGCGTCTGTCTGCCTAATATTACTGTTGAGGTAGGCTTGGCAGATAGACAATACTATCCGATGAAGCAGCAAGTAAGCAATAATTTGTTCACAAATGTAGACACATAGCTGTAACATATTGGTTTATACATGCTTATAAAAGGATATGTGTTGACACCACCGGTGACGGGGGTATTAAAATGACACCAAACAAACCAAAATATAAATAGGGTATGAACATATTGGTATCAGGAAATAGTTATTCTCACAGAGGATGTAAACGAATGGAACACGTTATCTACTGATTGTGTGAATGCTAACAGTGTGAATTGGTTAATTTTTGTGCGTGTGGTGATTAATCGTTGGACTCACGATAAACCAATGAGTTCCTTGTCCACTTTCCATATGGGTTGTTTGCTTTGGATGGCAATCTTGTTAACACTTGTTGAATCTTGTTGACATCATTTCGGTACGCAGGTGTGGTGTGTGCAAAACACTCGAAGAATCGATTTTTGCCACACTGCCATAGGCATTCGTGGTGATGTAATTACTTCGAAGTCCAAACGTTAATTGAAGCTGTTAAATGTATTGATTGTAACATATTAATGTACATGGTTTATGATCTTCTGTGTTAGTTGCATTGTTTATGGTACGAAAACATTTGTGCATTTGCTTTCAACAGAAGATTGTAACATATTTCTTCAACATAAATTTCATGTAAATTGTTTTAATGATCTTAGGTTAGGTGTTACGAGGTGTGTGTGTGTGTGTGTGTGTGTGTGTGTGTGTGTGTGTGTTTGTGTGTGGGTGTTTTAGCCAAAGTAGAAAATTAAAAAACCTCAATCTTCAATGCACATACATTTATTACGGATCGTCGAGAGGGGAAGTCATTTGCCTTGCCAGAGAAACACATGGTATTATGGTATGATTTGAACACAAAAAAGCTATACAGCTAAATAAGACATAACTATACTTTTCAATGCTCGAAATGGCCACTCGCAGCAACCTTTGACCACTTGTTAGTATGACAAAAAAACAATATTCCGCCACGTGGGTTTGGGTGGACTTTCTCTCTTGATAATGTAGACATATAGTACACACGAAAAAACAGCATCATAATTACAATTGCAATTTGTTTGAGGTTTACTCCCTTTTTGGTGTAGATTGATTAGAATATTACAGGCCATTGCGACACTTAATTCATTAGTACTCACAGTATATTGGTTGGTTAAACAGTAATATCTATACTAAACGTGCTACTATATTGGTTGGTTAAACAGTAATATCTATACTAAACGTGCTACTATATTGGTTGGTTAAACAGTAATATCTGTACTAAACGTGCTACTATATTGGTTGGTTAAACAATAATATCTATACTAAACGTGCTACTATATTGGTTGGTTAAACAGTAATATCTATACTAAACGTGCTACTATATTGGTTGGTTAAACAGGAATATCCACACTAAGCGTACTACTATATTGGTTGGTTAAACAGTAATGTGTACACTAAATGTGCTACTATATTGGTTGGTTAAACAGTAATGTGTGCACTAAACGGGCTACTATAGTGTACACTAAACGTGCTACTATAGTTAACTTATATTTCTTTATATTTTCGAAAATAAGGCAACAAAATCAGGTGAGCTAAATTTACAATATGCACGGATTATCCAAGCGGTTTCAGTATAAAAATCACATGCAAATATTAAACAGTGAATATAATAGTTTGAATAACGTAAACTATCTCAAGAGAAGATAACGTATTCGCCGTCAGACCCATATTGTGGTTCGCGCTGCGTCCACTCGTGCTACCACCAATCCCGCCACCACGACTCACAATCGGCGATGCAGTGAGCCCGTTCGAGATAACACTTCTTGCGACATTCAGCCAAGGCGTCAAGCATCTCAATCAGGACAAGCCGGCATTCTCTAAGGCACGCTTTCCAATAGATCTCGTCGCAGTTGTTTTTGCAGGCCAACTCGGAATCGTCAGTGACAACGTCACCATTGGCATGACAACGCAGTACCATGGAAACTAGCAGCAGCAAATCGACTAACTGAAATATGAACAATAACTACGAGTTGTTTTACACGAAGGACCTTCGTTTACATTATGATTTCCAGTAAATTGTGTTGATATGATAAATAAGGCTGAACACTTGACAACCTGCCACTAGATGGCGGTGATTTTTATTGACTGGCTCCCGGCCCTCACCATGACGTCACAGTTACGATAACCGAACACATTTTGGTTACTCTTATCCGACTGTAGAAAAATACCCCTTCCGATCCGTTAAAATAAAAACAAGGGCATCCCACGCGTGACGTCATTTACCTCGTATACGACGTAGTAGATTTAGCAATAAATTGCGTGTGCGAGCTTTAATTTTGATCCTCGACTTGATACCGAATGGTTTTGGTCATTATTAAGTTATATTTTATTTTAACCATTGTTAGCTATTGCCAGGGACGTGTTTCAACTTCGTGACATGCCGCAGGGGAGCGCCAATGAACGCATACATTGCGCTAGGCTCTACCTGTACAAATGAGGCTTGAGCCGGGTAATTGTTTGGCAGGTTTGAGGAGACACTACCAATAATTTAATAGTCACGTATGTCAATACTTTTATGGTGTGGAAAAAGCGTCTAATACTTGTGTGACCAATCATATAACGGCACTCGTTTTCACAGAATGATCGGTTAGCAGGAAATGCATATAAATTCCTACAGCTTAAACAGCGCACATCGTTTTGAAACCGCGCGGTTCTTCCAAGGTCACTTCAAGGTGTATCCGAAAAAGAGCCTGTCTGATTGAATCATTGCTTTGACGAGTGTTAATTTTCCATTTTGCATCCACAACGTATGTTTGAAAATGACAGCTTAAGCGATATATAACATAAAATATTAGTTACAAATCATATTGAAACCATAGCTATATATATATATATATATATATATATATATATATATATATATATATATATATATATATATATATATATATATATATATATATACACACACACAAATCATAAACCATATATATATTATTTGTTTAAACCCCAATATTTTAAATATTATTGTTTTGATAAATTATCATCGAAGTTCTATGTCCGTAATCGTTGTGCTCCTCACGTTTATGGATGACCACATCAATTCAGTGTGTTTGTCTTATGTATGAGACGGTTGCCTGAGGATCTGTTTCAATAACTGTCAGTGTTGATGTACTTACAATAACTTTCATGTTCAATCAAATATTGTTTTCGCCCTTTTACGTCAGTTGTATTTCAATTCGACCCTACAACATTTAAATAAATGTTAACATAGGAAAATATAAGGTTTAGTAGTTTCGGCACAACTAACCAAAATATGCGACTCTTTGTTCAAAATCTAGGCACAGTAATTGCGTAGGAAGTTCGTATGTTAAATTCGACTATCAACGTTGTTATATGTCCACCTTTATTTTGCAGGCGAAGGTTCTGTTAAACACTGTTATGGATACTGACTAGTTTGGCGGAACAATCTAATCAAAGTAACGTAATTCAAATGCATGCGACATGTGGCGACATTTATTCATACAGTATTGCTTCGAACTACCTGGTACGTTGTTGCTAGGTAATATTTTAGAAGAAACGGAAGTTTATGCAATATATTTCAAAATATGGAACCTAAGCATATATGTACTTACCCTGTCGTGTCCGTAAACTGACTGGGCTTCCGCGGATCCACGTTGATTGTCACTTCACATCTGAGAGCCCTTGTGTGCTCTCGTAGTGTCTGACATCCTGTCTGAATGCAATCCACTCGGAGTTAGGTGTTCCATGGAAGGTTTGTCGAAGTACAACAATTAAGTAAACATTCAAATTTGAAACTGCTAAATGTATTGATTTTGATATGGCAATGTCAATTATTTATGTTGCACGTTAATTACAGACTGTTTATGGTACAAAATGTACGTGTGGTCGAAAACGCATTTTGCTGCATGCACCAACTTGAATTAGAAAGTTACTATGATTCACGATAAGACTGTTTGAGTGATGTTGTGAAATGATACCATTTTGGTTAGATTTATATATGCTAATCATCTCATCTCGTGTTCCGGTTACAAGTGTTTCTTCTCTGCGAAGTTTGTAGGGTTTTAGGAGTGTCCTCTAGAATCGATGAGACCACGACAGGTTGCCCCTATGTTGAATATTTATTTCCACTGGCATAAGCACCGGGTAGAAGCCTTTTTAATGTATCATCTCAAAGAACCCACAGTCAACGTGGCTGAGCTAAACTGACCAATTTTCGAAACGGCAGCAGTTGGACTCGAATTCAGGATCCCCTCGATTGATAGAGCAGCGCTTTACCGTCGAGCTACCGCGCTTGCACTACGCAATGTGCATCTAAGACCTGCCATATGAAAGGTATAGCGCAAACTGCACAGTTGCAAACTGTTTTGTTCACAATGCATACAGTACTGTAGTACATAGGACAGTGCTATGTCACTTGGTAGGATCATGCGCCTTGTCCGATCATTCACGTGACACCTTTCACATTCCTACTTAACGTTAGTAGGGTTACACGTAATGGGGTTAACGATGATCTTCAAATGTCAACAAGGCGTCTGACCGACGTTGACACAGCGACAACAGCGTTCTAGTGTCTACTAACTTAGGTTGGATATCGGTACATTGTTGTTTGCCATATAACATACATGACACGTGGAAAACGCATGATAACTGTAAACATACCCCGTATCGTCACCGATTCATATCAATTCTACATATATCATTTGTACAAAGTGCCTCCTCAATTCGATTATTTCGTAAGTCTAATTTCAAATTAATTTTGCGAAAAGACTAACCTGCCTAGTATCCACTGCAACATGCTAGCTCGTTTGTGCAACTTTTGTATGACGTTTTTAGGTGAAGACAAATTATTAAATTACTTAATGTTTCGTCAAACATTACTTGAAGTGAAAATAGAAACGCCGACAACTCACGAATGTCGCCCTTGGTGAAATATCGTAATTTTGTCATATGATCGACGAGACGATGGAAGTGACGCCCGTGATCGGCATTGAGCCGCACGGTGTTTACCACACGTAACTTGGCTATAGACAATGGCTGCTAAACGTGAATGAATAGTCATCGCGCTATAACTGTAGCGTGGCGAAATGCTTCCCAGAGAAGTCGAGTTGGTCTTGGAGTGGACATGCCTGCCAAAGTGTGTAGTGTAAAGCGCTTTGAGCAGCCCAGAAAATAGGTCACCGCGCAATATAGGAACTTACTTTTTTATTTACTTTCCTTTTCAAATATTTGTATTGGTATGTCTTTATACATATTTGATGTATTTGGTTATTTGTGTATTTGACCTGCTTATTCTAACCTTTCTTTTCAAAATGTAATAACTTCTGTCCTTTCACAACATTTCATTTCTTAAAAAGCAAACGGTATTTCTAACATGAACACCAATGATACTTTAACATACTGACGCTCAAAGGTTTGGTTGAATAAAAATTAGTCTTAACTAGTAATGAGCTCAGCATCACATTCATTTTGTTAAGTTAGGCGCCCACCCTTAATTCTGACAAATGAAACATTAAATGTTAAAGGTTGCTTGCATTCCATTTGAACCCAGAAACCCCATAAAAGGCCTAACAAAGTCGGGGGGTCCCGCGCACGTTTTTGAAATAGCAGACAATGTAACAGCTATGTAAGTAGCCAAATGAGTCAAATACTATCGCTCAATCTCAGTCATAACAAAGATTTATTTTCCAAATATACAATTTGCAGGGATATTACAATTTTACAAGTTCGTAATACATAAAGGGTAATATGTCAAATAAAAGCAAATTGATAAAATAAATGTTGCTACGTAATTAACGGAAAAGCCAAATAGTCAGTATGTCTTAGTTCCATTTCGACAATATGAAAAATTTGGCCCACAAGGAGCAATGTCACTTCACTAAGACTTGGTCAAAATATTCATTTGTTATTTATCTCTAAAAAGGCAAAAACAATTGGGGGTTCCCGTGCAAATATTTGAAATAACGGAGTAAGTATGTAAGAGTTACGTCAGCAGCAGAATTAGCAAAACACCGTGCTCTCAACTTGATCAGTCGCAACACGATATTTATTTAATATCCAAATATAAACCTTGCAGGAATATTACAATGTGATATGTCCATATTACATAAAACATCATATTTGAAATATGTATTAAAATAGTAATATTAATTATTTCATATCATTTATTAAGTCGCGGGAAACATACATTTTAGCTCGATTTGGACGATATTTAATATTTGATTCACAAGGAATAATGTTATTTCAGTCGTTTGAAAAGTTCTTGCTTCCCCAGATATTTGACGAGATACAAGGGACATGTGAGGTCAGTATGTTCAGGCTTTATATTAACAAATTCATTGTTTTCAAAACTGTCTGTAAGGATCCACAACTTGAATAACGTTTAGGTCATAAAGTTGTTTAGTTCTTATTAATGTTCTTCTTTTTGTAATGTACCACTTAATGTAACATTTGCTAGGCATTATGGACGTAGTTTCAATTGTCAGTACAACGTTTGCGTTGATTTCATTATACGACTATGTAAGAGTGTGATGTGCCCATACCGATGATTTCATGATACGACTATGTAAGAGCATGATGTGCCCAGACCGATGATTTCATGATACGACTATGTAAGAGTGCGATGTGCCCAAACCAATGATTTCATGATACGACTATGTAATAGCATGATGTGCCCAGACCAATGATTTCATGATACGACTATGTAAGAGCATGATACGCCCAGACCGATGTGCAGTTATGTTGATTTAAGAGTAGGCGCACGCACGCACGCACGCACGCACGCACGCACGCACGCACGCACGCACGCACGCACGCACGCACGAACGCACGCACACACGCAAGCACGAACGCACGCACGCACGCACGCACGAACGTTAAATGCAGACCTACTTGTCGCGGCTCTTTCTCTGACCTATCACATATTTAATTATGACATTCCATATGCATTAGGTGGCGTACCAGTTTATTACGATTCGTTACTCGCATGGTGCCTGAATCCTCGAAGGAGTTCAGTAATGGATCCTGCACGATAAGCTTTTCCCAAACTTAGGAAGATAACATCTCGCTCGAACAGTGTGAATTTGCCGTGTGACAATCGTGTGGTTCGTTCTGTCTCCGCTCGTGTCATCACATATCCTGCCACCACGGCCTACAGTCGACAATGCAGTCAACAAGATCGAGACGACACTTCTTGTGACATCGAGACAAGTCGTCGGGAATCTCAATGATGACACATTCGCATTCTTTAAGGCACACATCAGTTAAACCATATCGCAGTTGTTCTCCTGCAGGATACTTCCTCATCGTTAGCCACAATCACCATGGCAACGCAGTATCATGGCAACAAGCCGACATTTCACCAATAAGACGACCTTCTTTCTATTTTGATTTCTATTTGTTGTGTCGTTTCAGAGTCACTTGATCATATATGGCTATATATGTCACAACGTGGCGCTGATGTGTTCTTAGTTGTTTATAATGCATAGATAGCTTTTCAATGTTACATTGTGACACCTCTAAGGAATGTATTTAAAAAAAACAGACTTTAGCTGGTCGATGATATATTTTCCGTCTTACAGCAACTTGAATATTACTTTGTTTAAAGTTTAGAGTGAATAACATTTCCGATCGTAGTAAAAACGCTGTGTTGTCGAGTTTGTGATCATCTTCGTTTTGTTTGCAGGCGAATGAAACAACAGCTCTTCACCTGACAAGAGCACGTTTAACCCAGTACACATTGTACCAGCTAAGTCAGACAACAGGTTGTTGCTTCAGAACACCCCAAACAACTGAACAATTTATTACAAAGGATATTTGTTCAAATCTAGACAATGGTTACTCTCGGGAATGTCGCAACGCAAACATTTGCAATGACAGCAACTCCTGAAACACAGGCGATAGAAGCAATGAACAACACGACACGTAGTGACATGTCGAACGTACGCCTGACGAATGCTTTCATCACGGTAGCGTATGTGTCGATTTCTTCTGTTGGCATTCTTGGAAACCTCATCGTGATCATGGTGATTTCAAGGAGTTCAATGATGCGCAAGACGTATACTAACGTATTCATCCTGAATCAGAGTTGCATCGACTTTATGGCATCATGTTGTATCATGTTAACAACGACAACGCGGACGTCGGTCGCGCACGATTTATCCGGAATTGTGGGCGAAATCTATTGCAGATTTTGGCTCAGTGACCTTCCACTGTGGAGCTTTCTAATATCGTCATCATACACATTAATAGTTCTGACCATTGAACGCTATATTGCAATTGTGTATCCACTGTTCCACTACAGTTCTTGTTCGAAGACAAGTGTTCTTGCATTAGCCATCGCCGCGTGGTTTCCTGGACTGATATATATGTTGGGACTCCTCGTGCCCACTTCCGGTGTCATTGACGGTCGTTGTTACGTCATGACGCTCTTTGCCAGTCCCGCTTGGAAGAAGGTTTGTGGCGTGATGTTGTTCATATGTCAATATCTTATTCCCATTACCGTCTTTGTTACTTGCTACAGTAGGATCTTCGTGCAACTACGAAGTCGTGTGGCTCCTCAAACAGGATCCACAGGCAACGAGGCCGTGTCATTAAAAGCCCGCGCCAGACGCAATGTCCTGAAGACATTGGTGATCATCGTCATTTGCTACATACTATGTAACTCGTGGAACCAATTCACGTTTCTCGCGTTTAATTTCGGCTACCCGGTCGACTTCACGAGTGCATTCTATAACTTCACCGTCATTGCGATGTTTGCCAACTCTTGCATCAACCCGATCATTTACGCGTTGAAATACGAGACATTCCAAAATGAGGCAAGGCGATTCTTCAGATGCGGGGAAAACACAACCGTCTCAACAACAACATGACTTGTTATGTACGTCCTGCAGCTTTCTGCATCATAAAACTGTGCGCAGTGGAGTAACAATGTTCTTCTAATCACAGCTATTCAAATGTACTTATTCAACGCTTCGGCTACCATTGAGTTGGTAGAGTAGTAGACAGGCTTGTGTCATGTGCGTGCATTACAAAGTTGAATATGTCACTGGCATTTCGTAAATCATTTTTGTATATTATGAAAAATAGGGGACCACGGATACATTCTCGAAGACCCTTGTAGTAATATTAAGTATATCTGATTTAGCATAGTTGAATTCCACGTATTGGTTACGACTTTTTAAATAACTTAGTTAAATTAAACTTAAATTGATGTAATGCTATGTTCCTTATTCTAAAGTGGTTTAGTTTATTTTTGAGTATATTGTGATCTGAGCTGTCAAAAGCCTTTGGTAATTACATGATAGGATGTTGTTTTCTAAAATGGTATTGGTGTGCAAACACATTATTATGCTGTTCAAAATAATTATAGATTTGATTGTATAACGTTTTCTATATTTCTCTTAGGTAACGTTTAGCAGTGATATTAGTCTATGATAGTTGATATTCGATTCGTTATCTTTTTTAAATATCGGAATGCATTTTACGATTTTAAGTTCATCTGGGATTATTCCTGTGTTCAATGATTGAATGTGATAAGGGTGAGATAATTTATTAATCCATGTATTAAATATTTTATGTGTTTTAGGAATGTACCATCGTAACCACAATTTGTTTTAATTGGGAGCGAATATATTATCTTGCTTACTGTTTCTCCCATCATTGAAATATACTACCGGAATATATTAAGTAATGTGTATGATTCATGTCACTGCTTGTTTCGATGTTGGTAACTAATTGTGAACCTGTATTAGTAAAATAAGGAGTTTATTGGCTATTTCCACACCATCGGTTATTTTGTAATTTTTAGTTGGTTCAACACATGATTATATTGATCGTACTTCAGGTTTTCCGTACGTCATTCTTGTATCTTTATTAAACAGCTTTGTAAAATGCATTTTTTGTATGATACGTCTTTTTATAATGATGTTATATGGCGCCAGGTTTATATGATGCATGTAATAAATGGGGATATTGTGATTTGTGTATCTATACGTTTGATGGAGCCTGTTTTTAGTTGAATTTACTGTACCTCGAGTGATCCACTCTGAGTATTTGTGTTTCCTGAATTTTACTAATTTATCTGGCATGTGGATCTTCCCTGTCTGATTTGAGATATTTTTATGTTGTATTTGATTTATTTGTTGGGGCTTGCAAAATTGTTTTTGTGCCATTGAATATATATGTCTGATGTGGTTATTTCATGTTTTAGATTGGAAAAAGCCTTTTCAGTTTTCGACTAACTCTTACTAGCGTTGGTGTTGATGCTGTATGGTTTTTGCTTATAAAAATAAAAAATATTGTCGATGGTATGAGATTCGTTTCATTATATTTCCTGTGGCTGACAGTAGGATGCATGTAGGTACGCATAACAAAAAATAATTTTCAGTAAGAGAGCCTCTTGAAATCTCGTGATTTTAGGGAGAAAGCTGTTTTTTTGCCAGAATATAATAACATTAATTTAATATTGTTGTTTCATTCATTTAAGTAAGTTATATTTGTGAAGTGTCCCATTTGTGTGGATATGCTATCATTGTGTAGTTATATTTTTGGATGTGCAGTAATAGACCCGCTTTTTTACATCTTTTTCCATGTTTTATGTAATTATAATCAGTCAATGTTCTTTGAGAAAATTTGACTATTATATATAATCATCGGCGTTTACGTAATTATATTTAGCATATATACCGATTTGATGTTAGTGATATGCTGAAATGCTTTTCTTTTTGGTGTGCTAACATATTGAAATTGCTATTGTCATAATATGTGCACGAGGAATATTCCATACATTCACGTTGATCGGTTTGATCATTGTTTGTTTGTAGTATGATTAATTGAATTTTGATGTACACCGCCCCGGTGCTATAGCACTAATTCATCATTTATTACATTGTATTGGAGAATAGATTGGTGGAACATTACTGAAACAAAAGTTGAAAACAGTAGGAAGTGGGACTGACGGTGACTCGGATAGCGACGTAACAAGATTCCCTTGCACAAGTGGATTCACTGGCATGGTGTTAACACAAAATCAAAGCTAGATTAATCCGCGCTCTTAATATGACGCTAAAAGCAATGTTACTAGTTCTAGGTTGTATGATCGTGTCTAGCACCTCGAGCCGCACCACCCCCGGGGGGGGTACTCCCTATACTGAGGTATACATGTATGTGCCGCGCAAATGCCTCTGTTTTTGGCCATTCTTCTCTCTCTGTCCGAAGAAAAAATTAAAATTTTTTGTGTGCCCCAATTCAACCTGATAATTCTCTCTTTCATCGAAGAGGAAATTTCCCAATGAAAACGTTCCGCCCGGGCTTACCTTACACTTATAGATATTAGATCAATTGATAAATAATTCTCTCTTGGTGACCATAATTTCTTGATTTCTCTCTCTCTCCATGTGCTCCATGGGGCTCTGGCGGCGCACCCCCAACGCTTTGGTATGCCAGTACCCCCCAAGTTTCCTTTGCCACTTTCGGGAGATATAAAAGAGGGCGTAGGCATGATCAGGCAAGCGGCTCGACCGGTTCGGGAATGAAAAACTCCAACAATGTTGCTCTCATCGTCTGCTTTTGAATTTTTTTACCAAAGCTTAATCGTTCTTGGTTTGATGCGGTCACATGCCTCGTCATCGCGTTTTGGACACAATCTTCTACTGGATCTGTTCCCCGGTGAATAGGAATAGGTCAACCAATCATACGGCGTATAACATTGTTCAATTCACGAGTCTACCAATCAAACACGAAGAATAAACAGTTGCTGATCTCATCACTTGAACACCTGATGGTATATATTGCAACACTGTTACAGACTGGAAAAGTATACCAAAGGTTACAAGTGACCAATAGGGCCTGTCAGTCTCGTGACCTAATTTTAGCTGTGCAGTCCACTGGCGACCTCGGCTGTGTTTACATAATTGACACCAAATGGTATAAATTGTTCTGGTTTCCGACCGACGAAAATATGTTAAAGGTGAGTGAGAAGTTTTATATCTAAGAATGTTCACGGTAATCGTTTGAGTGCTGGTAACAACTGGAACCTAACTGGATACCATGTAATATCGCTTGCCCACCGTCTGTCTTCTACTGCTAATGCAGAATATTTATATACAATGCTCATTTAAATCATGTATATTAAAAAGATGAATAGTTACAATCAATAGTGTGCTACAATCTTATGATAGAAATGGAGAGAATTGAAGTGTAAACATATGTGTACTCTCCCATGTTACATTGGTTTGTTTACACACGCACGCACGCACGCACGCACGCACGCACGCACGCACGCACGCACACACACATCCACACACATGATTCATCTTTTATATAGCAATTCTTTGTATCATACTGATAAAGCACTTATAACTAATGCATAAAAATACCAAAAGTCAATACGATACGTATTTTAATACACTTCTCAGAATAAAATATCCCTTTTATATCTATCAAGTATAGATGTTTTGTAAATTTTATTGAAAGTGAAAATATTTGTACAGTTTCTTAATGCAATACGTAGGCCATTCCAAATCTTAACACCAGCGATAGAAACACATTTAGCCCTTAGTGTAGTATGAACTTTAATTTTGTTTGATTTGTCCCTTTGCCTTGTGTTGAGCAAACTATCTTCATTAAACTATTTGTCAAACATAACATGCTAGGTCCACAGCTTTAACCCAAATATATGGCATTTAAAGCAGGCCTCTAAGATATGAATTTAAAACAACAAAATTAACATGTTAGTGAAAATACAATGATTAGACTATGTTAATAAGAATTGTTAAACAATTTAATACGGTACATATCAATAATTATATTTGTATATACAGGTATATATATATATATATATATATATATATATATATATATTATACACAAATCATAATTTAATATATATATATATATATATATATATATATATATATATATATATATATATATATATATATATATATATATATACTGTGGAACATCGTCAATCCAGACACATTCGTCCCCAGTAAATATATCCGCATTAATGAGCTTTCCAGATATATGATTCATGCACACAACGGTGAGTATTGGCATTTGGAGATCCTGTGATGTGAAATCCAGATGACATGGTTTCCAGATTATCAGCATCCAGATTAATAATTATATATATAAGGCTAAACCTTAGCCATGCCTAGGGCCAGACTAAACCTAGGCTAACCTAAGCTAAGGCCATTGGCATTGTCCTAGCCCAAGCCAAGCCAACGTTGAGCTTGTATGAGTGCGCTAAATTGGCTTTTGACATAATATATATTAATGTAAGCATAACGATGTTTCCCTTAAAATTTAATTTGCTATTAAATTAAGAACTTAGTGTAGCTTTGTAAGATGTGTCCCTCATTAACGCCTTGATAACCACTTCTATGTGGAAGCAATCGGATTGTATAACAATTTTAAAATATAACCGCCGTCAACTGCCGCCTGACTCTTTCTTTGTAATTTAATCTTCTCTGCTGTATAGTTCATATAGAACTGGTCAACTGGAACGAAAATGTCATGATGCAATTGATAAAGGTACAATAAAGCGATAAATTAGGTAACTAGGTGAGCGATAAGACGCGTTGCTCGGGAGATCGCCAGTCGGCTTAACTGACGCGGAACCTCGGACGTCATGTAACCCAGTAACGCATCCTATGACATTCTAGAAGATTCTCAAAAACTTTCATTGATTGATGCATGCTGTACTTGCTAGAGACACTTTACGAGATAATGATTGTCTAATAATTATTAATCAGATGGACACTGGCCGTGCACTGACATGTAGCTAACTTACTAGTTATTTCTTACACATTCACAGATGGGACGTCGTCCTATGCGTTGTGCCGGAAATGACGTCATTGGTTTCGGCCCCTTAAACCTGAAAGCGTCCCTCCTGATGCTACAGCCTTGACAACCACGAATACGCTAACGCCAAGTACCCGCAAAAATTACGCCATTGTAAAAGGTCTGCAATGCAACCAGTATTCACCACGGGGCGCTAATCGCTAGAAAGTGTCCGTCGGGGGTGGGGCCGAAGTGTCCGACAGAGGCGCTTCACAGGACACGTTGTAGTTCGTTTCCTGCGGTAATTGACGTTTCTAGTACGTAAATTATTTTTGTATCTAGCTGTTAGAGGCGCTGTTTAACGAAAATGAGTTCATAAACTATGCGCCAGTGATGCAATTAGTACCAAAGCTGCCCACCGCGGGGCGCTCAAGTAGTGCCGTCACTATCCGTCAGGTGGCTCCGGGCTTCGTAATCCTGAATTGATCTGCCTACTATTATTGTGATAAATTGCATCTAAAATATCAATAATCGACCCATATTTAACAAGAACTTAATAAGATTGCCTTCCAAAGCCACACAAGTTCCAGATGACAAGTGGACAAGGAAGTCATTGATTTACCGAGAATCAACGATGTTTCATCTATGCATAGTCCGCCTATCGGTAGCACATGTTGTGACAAGCATGCATCCATCTTTTCTGACGAACGCAACGCAACATAATGACCGATGCCATTTTTAGTTGTACGATTTATATGTTTTACCTGAAACATCCACTTGATCAAAAACACCTGACTCACATCTGGTATTAGCAGCTGGTAATGAAATATTCGAGGCAGGTATGCATGTGCAAAAGCATCTATAAATTGAGACCAGTTCATCTGAAAATCTGAAAACCTAGTGCTTATGGGTTTCTGATAAAAAAAATTATATGGATGAACTGTACTTCAACAGTGGGCGACCTGTAAACATTCTCCGATCAAACAAACATTTTAGTATAATTTTTTACTCATTGTATGTAAAGATTTTATGAGGTCAGAACATCCGATATTGTGTTTATATATACACAAATATATATATATATATATATATATATATATATATATATACATATATATATATATATATATATATATATATATATATATATATATATATATATATATATATGTATATATATATATGTATATATATATATATATATATATACATATATATATATATATATATATATATATATATATATATATATATATATATATATATATATATATAAATATATATATATATATATATATATATATATATATATATATATATATATATGTATATATATATATATAATATATATATATATATATATATATATATATATATATATATATATATAATACTCATTGCATGTAACGATTTTATGAGGTCAGAACATCCGATTTCCAAAAGATTTAATGGATATATATATATATATATATATATATATATATATATATATATATATATATATATATATATATATATATATATGGTGATGGTGTTGTTCTTGTTCTTGTTGTTGGTGGTCGTGCTCCTAGCACTCATATACATACACATCGGCACGCACGCACGCACGCACGCACGCACGCACTCACGCACGCACGCACGCACGCACACACACACACACACACACACACACACGCACGCACGCACACACACACACACACACACACACACACACACACACACATTAGAGTGTGACTCAAAGGTCTGAAGGTCAAACTCGAGTCCATATGGATACAGGGAATGCTGCTATCCTGGCTAAATGACTACCTGAAGGCCATAGTTTTGAAAGTTGCCATTAATGGAACATGCTCTGGAGCCGATGACTCATCAGTATTTAGCACAGTCAAGGCTAGGCAACTTCGGGCAACTGTGGCATGCTCACTTAACTAAGGTATGTTGCACATTCTAACATGGACATATAATCGGAATGTGATGTTTGGTGTAGCCAAAGGCAATAACCTGTCTGTATCAAGGTTGAAAGATACCGACACCAGCCACACCTCACTCACATTTATGCAAACTATCTTGTCGGAAGTGGAAGAGGTGCGACCTTTGAGCATCTCTACCCTGAAAGAATTGTCCTGGAAACACTTAGTAGACAAGATGGCCAAGAATGCAAGAAAACGGTTTGGCTTCCTGAAAAAAGTTCACCTTTCTTGAATCCAAATCAGCGGGCTATCATCTCCAGAGGCGAGCTATCAGAATTATAGGTTTCTCTGAGCAAAAATGCAATTGAGCCACTACCACACAGGAGACAAGTTAGTGCATTTACCTTGTCCCACCAGATATACCATGGATATGCACCAGCATTCTCTAATTACATGCCACCCACTCTTCCAATAGCGCAAGAGCCACAAGAGCATCATCGTCTCGCCACATGCTGCTCTGGCAATTCTACCCTCAAACACTGCTGACCATAAGAGAAAATGTTTACCAACTGCCTTCCATCTCTGGAATGAACTACCAGAGGAAATAATTGCAATCAGGAGAGAGACACGTTCAAGGCAGAAACTGCTGTTCTGTCAAGGAAGACGCACACATAGAAAACAAAGAACATGATGAGTGAGGCTAGATGAAG
This sequence comes from Lamellibrachia satsuma, assembly GCA_033239005.1. NCBI lineage: Eukaryota > Metazoa > Annelida > Polychaeta > Sabellida > Siboglinidae > Lamellibrachia > Lamellibrachia satsuma. The sequence continues at coordinate 10,760,476 of BSQZ01000006.1, forward strand.
CATGATTGTAGGTGGGCGTTATTTGCTCCGCCTTTGCCGGCAATTAGGCCTGCCGCGTGTCGGAAGCAATATATTAGCGCGCGATGCTATAACTCTTACCTTTGGACGGACGCATAGCTTTCAAGTCTAGCATGGTGACAATAATGACGACGTTGAAATGAGTCTAATAACAAGTAAATAGATTTGCGTGCAGACAAGCGCGGTATTTTGTTATACTAAACCAGTATTGAAAACAGACACGTGGGTCCTTTTAGATGTGAATGCGTTTCATGTCCGACGTTTGGTTTTTCCGATGTCCTAAGTGTAAGTCAGACTTCAAATGAAAACATAAATGCAACATGCAACATGAAACATGAACTATGAAACATGCAATGTGCATCATGCAACATGCAAGATACATTATTGTAGTCATATATACTCAACTGCATAAAGGTTTACGTCCACTGTGCGCTGCGTTTTAGCGTCGTGCTTTGCAACGACGTCGAAAGTAGGTAGGCGGTTTATTGCACAATAACAGTCCTCGTCCAGCCGACCATATTCGTGTTGAACAGTAACGTCTCATCACAGAAAAAAAAACACGTACCGTTGATTGCAGGTAGCAGGTGGATGATTGGAACACGCATACGTGACAACATATTACGTGTACTATTCCACGTGTCATCGTCATTCCACTTGACAGCGCGAAAAATCGGCGATAGATTTCGCAATTCGCATGATTACGTCTAGCTCCGGATTCAAGCTGCCCAGTGACCTTTGTGAAAAAGTTGATTAGCACAGCTAGGAACACCGGTATCTGAATTTGGGCGAAGTGACGGTTCTCTGCGTAAGAAAAGGTTATGTGTAAGTATAGGTACGTTCTTACAAAGCGCGGTATCCAGTCCGAAGGACTGATCAGGGCGCTTTACAAGTCATCCCCTGGCTCTACACGTCATCCCCTGGTTTTACACGTCATCCTCTGGCTTTACACTTCACCCCCTGACGTTAAACGTCATCCCCTGTTCAGTCCAGCACCAACTCGACTTCTCTGGGAAGCATTCAGCCACGCTGCAATTACTGCTCATAAATCCACCAATGCATATAGCCAGATACTCATGTATACATGAAGACATATGGTATGATTATATATTAATGTACTTAACATTATAATTGTTACATGCAATCATATATATTGTTTATTAGATCACAACAAATTATGTCACCACAGTATTAAAACAACTTTAGCCTGGACAGGTAGTCGAACTCGATTAGAAGTGTCGGCTTGTATTATACACAATCTGTACAATTAAGTCAATATATTCTCAAATGGCTAACATTATTTCTACATGTTCTACATATTCTGCCAAATATTAATAAAGGGTGTACATCGGACCCTGTTGCCCTTGGTTCAGCTGACGTAATACAACAAGCGTTGCAGTGACGTCAGGCTTGGTAATCTTGACTAATCTCGTCGAAACAACGCCACGTGCGGGATTCGCAAACGCGCATGTCAATGATGTGTTCTAGGTCTGTGGACTAAACATTTAATCACTTATCAATGTTGGCTGCTTGCAAATGTTCCAACGGAACTGTGATACCGAAATCACGGTGATAAATTAAACGATACGTTCTAATATCGTTCGGTATCCAGTTCTTGGGACTGTTCAAAGCGCTATACACATCCAATATACCTGTTAATTCAAACACCAGTTCAACTTCTCTGGGCAGCGGACAGCCACGCTGCAATTACTGCGGAAAGACTATTCATTCACTTAGTCACTGTCTACAGCCAGGTACTCAGTTATACAGCTGAACTTGAACCCGGTACTCTCCATTTAGAGTCCGATATTCTAACCACTGTGCCACCGCGCTCCACCACTATCGGGCGACCGAATTCGAATCCCGTCGTTACACAGACGTGTGCTACGCGCGACAATATAATAATCAACGAGCACTGTAATACAATTTACACTATGATACAATGGATTGTTTAACACAAGTAGTGAGGGATGTGGCAGGGGTATACATCCCCCATGACCCACCAGTTTTAGGAGCTAAACTCCCATACCCCACCGGTTTATGGGGCAAACCTCCCACCTATTTATAGGAGAACCTCCAACCAATCTTAGGACCAACCTCCCTTTTCGTACTTCCCATTTCCTGCCACATCACCCTTTATAGTGGTAGTGTTGTAATTTATACAATTAAAAATGCATGCGTAGTTCTGTGGAACCAGGGCAACCTAGACTACAAATGACGTATTTAGGGAGGCCGGCATACACGTAACCAACGCAAAGTCTCGAACATACATGTTATTTTATTAGAAAGGGTACAAGTTTAATAAACAAAGGCCAAAGTATGTTACACAAGTTTAGTTTAGAAGCAAATAGCATAACCATAGCCTATTGGCAAGTATGGGAATTGGTGTATGCAAACATATCTTCATTTGGTGAGCGAATATTGCCCACGAAATGAAGGTACTGCGTGTTCAACAAGGTTTTCATAGTTAACCACTGGCGTAATATTCCTAACCGGAATTACGATAGTCTAATGGTTTTGGAAAGAGGTACATATCATTTCGCACAATAATGCATTCATGATTGCTGCTCTAAATTCATTTTAAACCTTACTTATTATGTGAATTCTAACTGCTAAAGTAAGTTTATGAAATAGCAAACCAACTAACAGAACTGGTCATACTCGAGTCCTTGTCTCGAAGATTCCACTCGAAGCATGTGTCTCCATAATACACAACTCTAGCGTACACTGTCGAATACACAACACGCGTCTTGGAGACTTGAATCGGTTGTCTCCGTCGAATATAACGTGCGAACCAACCGTCACTCCCAGGTCGATGAGCCAATCACTGATTCAGATAATAAACGTGTCCTCGTGCAAGGTGTTGTTCGTATCACCGAAACCCAGCTGACGCCATCGATTTTTACGTATCATCTGAATATTAGACACGTTGGGCGTTGATTAATTGCCACTTTTGGTCTGTAGATTTATAATAACGATACTAATTATCGATACTCACACAAAATCCGACCTTTTGCTGAAAACACATGTTCGGATGGTAGCTGGAAATTAAAATATAATTACTTGTGTTTTACATTCTTCATAAAGCATTCAGCCGGATACCATGAGATACTATTCATTCACATTTTCCATCATTGTCAGTGATATATATATATATATACACATATATAATATATATATATATATATATATATATATATATATATATATATATATACATACATACATACATACATACACACACACACACCACTGTCTCTTACCAGGTACTCGTTTATACAGCTATATATACACACACACACACACACACACACACAAACACACACACACACACACACACACACACACACACACACACACACACACACACACACACACACACACACACACACACACACACACACACACACACACACATATACTGAGGCAATGTGGAGTAAAGGAAGTTACTCAAACTTCGAAACGGCAGCTGGAGGATTCGAAACCGGGTTCGCTCCACTGAGAGTTCTAACCACTGCGCTTCACAATAGTAGGTCAGATACTGAACAGCAGTTTTATCTGTCTTGTGTTATGTGATGTTGGAAATAATATTGTATTATACACTCAACTCGAATCATCGATTTCTAAAGAAAGACTCGACTCGTGTTACTGACCCCAAAGACTCAACTCGAACCTGAAACTTAATGACTCGATTTATACTACCACAGTGATTTTGTTGCACATTGATATTTGGTTTTGGCATATTATATGGACGCCTCAGTTTACAGCACTAAAACCTGATTTGATCTCCGCTGGAATATGACTACGGGAATGAAACTGATATCTTGCAACAACGGATACTTATGAAATAAATAACTTCTCATTTTATCGATCCAAAGATTGCACCGTGTCATTTTACTGTAGCGCAGGACTACGTCTTAAGAAACAAATAATAGAGCAACGACAATCAATGAATGGAACGAATTATCTACAAATGTGTGAACGCTAGCAGCGTGAATATGTTTAAAAACAAGGTTGACACAAATCTCAGGAGGGCGGATTACACATAGATTAAAAATGTTGGACTCTTGATAAGCAAATGACTTCCTTATCCACTTGCCATCTGGGAATTTGCCTTGGATGGCAATCTTGTTAAATTTTGTTAAATCTTGACATGACACACTGGGTGACGTGATGAGCATGAGCAAGAACACGAAATCACAAAATCAGTGGCAGAGGGTGCAAGAAAAGACCTACGAATTGTAAAGCATCAGGGACTGGTTGTGTAACAAATGAAACGTTTATAGCTGGGCAGAAGGGAGCCGTAGAAATGTTTCCTGCTGTCCAGCTTTATAGATGCCTACAAAACAGGCTCAGTGCCATAGGGATGGGGAAGATCGATGACATGCCCGATCTACAAAAAGAAAGGTGATTTCTTGACATGTTAAAACTACATATTAGTGTCGTTACTAACCCACGTGGCCAAAATCTATTAATTTATACTTGAAAGAAGATTGAGAGGGATAGTAGAGGATCAGCTGGGACCGCGTCAACATGGTATCAGAAGTGGAAAAGGAACCGCAGACATAACATGTGTGCTCCGGTCGCTGATAGAGAAGCGCTGCGAATATAATCGATCTTCCCGTGCAGAATGGAACTTGATTTCTTACCACACTGACAGGAGTCCTAATGTCAAGTGAAATCCTAACTGGTGGATGCAGCAGTTGAGCAGACAAATGAGAAATACGTTATATTTATGGAGTCAAAACGGACGCAGACGAAGTTAACAACTTCCTCGTAGAATGTTACAAACATAATATGAGCTGACTTTCACGTCTAGCCGCATCCAATTCAATAAAATACGGCTAGGATCGCGGCGGCGCGCATGTTAGTAATTTTTATTATTCAAAGTAACGCTGCTTGCCGCATATACGGTCAGTGTATACGTTTGCCCAGTTGCTCAACCACCTACGTTACGTAACGCCTAAGAGGAAGCCGCGGATACTGTGAAGCAGTGACATCAGATAACACTGACGTAAGTGAGAACACTAACGCCTAATAACAGGAGCCGTGACAATATTTGAAAGCGACATCGTCCTGCATGTGGCATTTAATGTTTCTGAAACTCGGGATCAGTCAGGATGAGAGAACAACGGAACAGACCTGGGCACGGAGAACATACGTATGCCGAATACAATCATCCAGATTGCGTGTGCAAACGTTTTCTATGATTGTTGTGAGTTACGTGATCTACGTCAAACGTTTTCTATGATTGTTGTGAGTTACGTGATCTACGTCAAACGTTTTCTACGATTGTTGTGAGTTACGTGATCTACGTCAAACGTTTTTTATGATTGTTGTGAGTTACGTGATCTACGTCAAACGTCGACATGCGAACGCTTCAGGAAACCGGGAACGCGGCTAGTTATAAAATAAAACAAACCATATATTTTTTTCAGGCAATATTAACAACAATAATGTGTACTGTTTACATTTGTATTGATAATTGCTTATATTTCATATAATATGCCAGTCTTACCAAATTATAAAGACATTTGTGCGCAAGATATTTTATATTTGTCGATCTCTTGTGCAAAAGTTTCTCCAGATTTTTGTGTGAAAACGTCATTCACATTTCTGTCAGATTTGATCGAATTCCGCTTGATGGAAGTCAGCGACACTGGAACTTTTCAGTTGTATGTTTGAATGACATTGTATAATAACACAATTGTTTTGCAATGACATCATTTTCGGAGAGGTAAAATCCCTCGTAATTTGTGTTAAACATAATGGCCCTAATACAGACAATGTGAACGTAAATATAGATGGTATTGAGAAGTCGCTCAGCACTAACATAAATGATACCCAAACAAAGTTCTTGTTGGAATACTGAAAGAACTGGCAACATCTTTATTCAGGAAATCCCTTCATTGTGGAGAAGTGCCTACATAATGGACGTAACAGTTGATCACGCCAATATTTAAGAAATGCTTTAAATATGACCCAAGTAATAATAAACCAGTGCCATTAACATGTATTGACTCCTAATCACTGGAACATGTGAGTTGCTCACACACTAGTAAGCACCTTCATGAGAATGCTATGCAATCCCCATTCCAACACGGATTCCGGAAGAAACACTACTATGAAATGCACCTTCTGCTAACAACATTGACAATTTATACGACCAAAATATGTGAAGTGGACATTGAACCGCATCAGAGACTTATAAGTAAGCTGGAATGTTATGATATTAATGGTAATGTACAGAAACATTTCTACATGTTCAGATGACTGTTTGCTCGATGTTCAATTACAACCCTTATTCTTATTGAGGGGGCCACGAAAAAATATTTGAGGTATATACTATCGAATGACCTTACTTGGTATACTTATGGCTGAAGTGGTCGAGAAAGCAAACCTGAAACTAGGTTGCATACGTCGCAATCTTCAAATGTAAAAGCATTGCGTATTTTACCTTTTACCTCAGACGCTCGAATTTGCATATTTTAATTACTTCAAGCGGCATTTTTCTCATATTATGGCGTCATATTAAACGACATACATTCAATTACATACGGAAAAGTGACACATTGTGTTAACATGTTTAAAATGTTACACATTCTGCATTAGTTTATGTAGTAATGTCAGTAATAATGTAGAAAAGAACATTTTAGTTGTTATTAAAGTTGCTATTTCGATGCCCAAAATTTAAGCATACACGGCAATGTTCGAATTTACCGTAGTTTTCCATGACATTCACACATGCATTCTAACTTGTGTGTTTCTGTGTTTTTAACATAATTTATGTTTTCACTACAATAAATATTTAAATGGGGAAAGGAACACACTACTTTTACTGTCACTAAGTTGTTTCCTTGCAACTGAACCTTAGGGCAATAAGCCAATTATCAAAGTTATCGACACAGATATAAATTTATTTGCAGCGAAATTAATTTTAATGTTGCGATTTTAACTACAATTCTTTGCCAATTTTAATTAAGTTGTTCATATAGTGCCTCAATTGATATATTATGTTGACTTTAAACTTAACGACAAACATGATTGTTATCAAAACACACATATTTGAGATAATGCATTTTGTGAATAAACGCTGTACAACTAACTTAACTCAACCCAGTTAACTATATAACGATCCAATATTATCAATATCAATGGAAATGTAATCCTTCAACTAATTTACACATGCTTATATCAAATATATTATGTACATGTAAAAATATGTATAAATTGGCAATATTGTCGGTTTGCATTATATATATATATATATATATATATATATATACACATATATATATACATATATATATATACATATATATATATATATATATATATATATATATATATATATATATATACATATACATATATATATATATATATATATATATATATATATATATATATATATATATATATATATATATATATATATATATATATATATATATATATATATATATATATATATATATATATATATATATACTAGTGTACGTATGGTACCTATAGTAATAGTAATAATAATATTTATTTTTATAAAACGCAATTTACTTTACTAATGTATGTATTCTTCGGGATAGTATGACATTTTATTCGTGAGAGGAAATCCAGCCAATCATCATTGTCAACATCCTCACCATTCAGCATAAATGTCACCATTACAGCATCGCCTTCACAGAGATAGTTAAGCAAACCAGTAACAAGTTGTTCTTCTGTAATTTCTTGTTCGCTTCGAACAAAGCAAATGCAGAACACTCGGCTGAGTTCTAATGGCCACACGCCATAGTCCACAAACCATTTCACCAGAATGCGACCTATAGCTTGCCTAACAGATTTACCTAGCTCAGGGCGGAAGGAACATGCTGTGATTCACCTACAGCACAGGTACTGAAACAATCCTGCCAAAAATACAGAGTATGCTTCTTTCGAAACACCTTTTTGGTCTACCCCTGGTTTTCAATGAAGACCATTTTCACATGTTTATGAACAATGTCATGTTATTGGAAAGCTTGAATCATAGCATCAATGGTTTTGAGACTATGGAGTTGTCCAGACAATTCAGGCGGTGGAGTAGATGACCTAGGAGCCCATGACATATCCTCAAATGGAGGATACTGCAAGTGTTGCTCCATTTTCTCCTGTGGTGGAAGAGTGTATTCCAGCTGCATGGCGTTGTTAGTCAAATTGTCCATGTCACGCATGTTTAGACCAACAGTTTTGGACGATGTCAGTTGTAAAAATAACAAGTCGATATAACGGCCATTTTCAAAGTCATTATACCGAGAGAAGAAGTCGTAATAAAGACTTTTTATCTTGTAATTACGACATTAAATGTCATAATTACGACTTTTAATCTTGTAATTACGACTTCTAATCTCGTAATTACGGCTTTTAGTCTCGTAATTACGAATTAGGTCCTAAATATGCTTCCGTATGTCAGCAAGCAGCGCATTCCCGTAATCTAACCTGGACATGACAAAAGCGTGGACTAGTAATTTGGTCGCATCTATAGTAAGGTATCGGCGGATACAACTGATATTATGGAGGTGCATGTAGGCTGTTCGGCAGATGGCACTTAGATGGTTTGTCATGCAGAGAGGAATGAATCGAATACAACACCAAGGTTACGAACGTTTGAAGATGTGCTTCACCAATGGTTATGCGGATATATATATATATATATATATATATATATATATATATATATATATATATATATATATATATATATATATATATATATATATATATATATATATATATATATATATATATGTATATATATATATATATGTATATATATATATGTATATATATATATATATATATATTTTATATATATATATATATATATATATATATATATATATATATATATATATATATATATATATATATATATATATATATATATATATATATATATATATATATATGAATTTGAATATATGTATTTAGGACAGGGCAGACTGGGTCGTTGCCCAAGGGCCTCCATAAAATAATATTTTATGAGGGCCTCCACAAAACTTTTATCGGGCCATGCTGCCCCTTGGCTGTGGTATTAACACATTTACATGACTAACCTGCCTAACTTGTGCCACTACGTGATAGTGTGACAACTGACACACTAATGGGTCACTACGTTATGTGATTTACGTACTCGAATGTAACCAACACTCAAAACATATTTTATACAGACTTGCTCAACCGTTATTTGCCGACCGACAGCATAGTCCTTGATTTTAACAAATACGCCTTTTAGGTCTTTCGAGGTCACTAGGTGGCAGAATTTCAGTTGAACTTGAGGCTACAGAAAACGGTAACGGTTTCGTAGTTTGTTCAACAACTTGTGTCGTATCTGTCGTTGTTGTTCGTCGCCGGACATTTTTAGTTGTCGTGGTAGGTGGAAGAAGAGATAACTATTGTGATAGGAAGACCGGCGAGTCACTGCCCAGGGGCAGTACTATTATGTACAATATCGCCTACTTTCAATGCGAACGTTTCCGTTGTATCTTACATCAAACTAATCAATGGCACGATGACTATTAAAAAGCGAGGCATATCTTCTTGGAACACGTCCATGATGAGAGACACAATGATGAAAATTACGCTTTCTACAAATCCTGTCAGCAACATGTAAAGTGTGCGCGTCATTGGCGATGTTAACAGCACCTCTACATGTTTATCTTTCAACGCATGTGTGACTGCTTTAGCCTCTAGTACCCGAATGTGTGCCGAAAGCACGTTATTCATGTTGAAAGCTATCGAAGGATGAAACGCACAGAAATATGTTATCTGGCGTCATGCAACACGCGGCCACAACCCACCACCCAAGATCGCGTTAAATCTTGATTTAAATACGACATCTCGTGCACAGTATGGCGGGTAATTGTCAACTATATTCGTTGTAGACTAACAAATGTACTTATAATAAATTATTTGGAGCATATTTCTTCTGAATCGTGAGGCCAATATGCATATGGCATGTCACGGATGGGGGAGGGGAGTGATTCATATTGTCCCCACAGAACCCAAGAAGCGCATTGATTTTAACCCAATGGTCCACAACCTATACTGGCTGATTGATGAAGGAAGACTGCCAGTGCCGTATTTACATGGGCACTGGGCCATGCCCACCATTTGCTGACATGTTTTATTCTCTTCGGATGTGACCTGCCATTACATGGCAGCCATTACATGGCAGCATGGTAAACTAAAGGGTAACTAAGCCCCCCACGGCTTGGTCCTATCCTAGACATGTTCCAGGAAACCCATAAATACCTATATTCCGCATGCAACACCGGAAATTAAGCTGTCATAAAGACTGGTAATGTTCTAGAAAACTCATAAAGGCGTCCATGATGTAGATGATTTCCTAATTGAGTACCGTCGTTAGGAGTCATCTTTCTTTCTTTTCGTCGCTCCTACTAATTAGTTATTATTCAACTGTGGTGAGCCGCGTCGCATATGTCTCATTATTTGGAGCTGAACAAAACGAGCCCGTAGAGTAAATATGCAGGATCACTGGAAGTTGATTTGTGGTCGGTCCGCATATATACATATATCACCGGAAATTAAGCTATAATTCTCGCTTCAGGTGACACGTTATCGCTGGTAATTATAAAAAAAACATTGGTGCGTTGAATTTTGTGTGTGGCACGCAAAATGTACATGATCAGTATGTGTATCGCAGCAAAATCACGTGTTAATAAATGATGTAATATTTTTGTTAACCACTGTGTTGTTGGCGCCGTACGACGCAGACGTATCCGGACCGCTCCGAGAAAGGAAGTAACAGGTATGCTCTCGGTTTGCTTTTGCACATGCAGTCTATTAAAAAAAGTTAGTACGCATTAAAGATATAACATCTGGATACCTTGCTTTAGCAACATTTGTCGTTAAAGGTTAGCGTTAAGTAGGGATTCAGTGTAGTTTATAGAAGGTAACCGATATTTCGTTAGCGCAGGCGATATTACGATTTGTTGTCGTCATATGTGTAGAAAGAAAATAAGTTGCAAGTACATAGTTGTAAAATTAATTAATACCTAAATAATCTAGCATAAAGTGTGCATTAGAAAACAAAAACAGTCTTTGTGAAAACTACTCAGTAAAAAGTGTAACCATAACTGATTATAAACAAATGTAAATTGAATTTCGCCGTGCTTGCAAAACCAATAAAGCGAAACATGATTTGACATGCTGTAGCTGCGATAGATGGATAGACTTAGCAAAGTCCGAGTGTGTACATTCGTGGGCAGAGGTTCAGGTAGCGGATTTTTATTTCGAGTGTAGGAGCTGTGAGAGAGTAAAATGTCTATAGGAGCAAGTAAATGAGTTAAAAATAAAATGCAAATATTCAAGAAATCGTGATATTTTATAACAAACAGTTGTATTGTAGTTTGTAATGCATTAACAAATAATGTTATTGGCAATACAATCTAATTATATTAGTGTCAAAGAAGCTTCAAGCGATTTGACATTTCGCTCGGCTATGTCCGTACAGAGTCGGCGTGTGACGTCAATGTGGCCAAACGAACATCAATAAACATGTAATGTCATTACATAGCAACGCAGAATATCTGCGTACGTTAATAGCTTGTATGTTACAGTGGAGCAAAAACAACGAATCTGGGTGTATAATCAGTTTCATCTGGGTGTAGCATCAGCTTCATTATACCGAGATTGTGCACTGCTCTACGACAAAATCACAAATGGAAAGCCAATGCAAATGCGAAACAGCTCTACTCAAAAGTTGTTAAAAATTGCATATGTCAAGATATTTCGGCAGTACAATCATACAGTGTCGACATATGTCCCCACGTGTTCCAATATTCCTAATCAAACCACCGAGTAATGGACACACAAAGTAGGCCCCTGGTTTAACTTCCAAGCCTAGGCTAGGGCTAGGTTATAGACTCGACAACTGTGTCTACTAGCTTGTAGTAAACATGGAATTTAAACTAAACATGGAATTAAAAAGCAATTCGATGAATAAATACGCACTGTACCACCAAAACAACACTATTGTAAATACATTTACATTTATGTTATTTTTGAGGTTTTTGATCTCGGGCATGTGTTTACTGCAGCGTGAATCCGAAGGCTTTGTCAAATAAATCAGACCTAGTTTGACACAACTGGCTGTCCATACTAACTTCGTTTTTGTGACTGTGACCGTGTTGTTGACTCGTACATGTACGGAATGACTTGAACGGATGAGCTTATGTCAGTTGCACCGTCAGAATCGCCTTCGCTCGACATTTTGTGTGATCTAAATCTTGCTAAAAGTTAAGTGCCTATGAACTGGCGTAGGCAAAGTTGGTTGGTTTGGCCAAAATGATGTCACGCGGCCCGACATCTTCCGGTAAAAATCCACAAACTGGTTTCGGAAAGTGCATTCGGGAATTGAGGTATATCCCCCGTTTTATGACTAAATTATTGCATTTTTACAATTTCACGACTGAATATGAATAAGGGGATACAGTTCTATCCAGAACGAATGAAAACAAGTAGGTGTATCCGGCCTATGCATATGACCTCTAAGGCAGATGAGTTGGATGATTACAGGGCAGGATGAGAAAGAAAAGAGCAAAGGTGGTGAGAACGAGGAGAGAAGATGCAATGTTAGGGAGAAAGTTGGTAAGAAGAAGAAAAATGGAAGAAGGAAGAATGTGCAACTAAAGTAAGGGAAACGGGTGAGTGGAGAGGGACTGTCAGGTGGCAAGACGGACGAGGATAACAAGGGTAGAGAACAGGAGAAGACTGTGATACAGAAGAAGACAGATGGCAGAAGGCAGAGTGTTCAGCAAAGGAGAGGTAAGCGTGTGAGTGAAGAGGGATTGCCAGGTGGTCAAACTGTAGAGATTGGTGATAGAAGAGAAAGGGCGAGATATATCAGTAAGAATGCAGAATGACCACGAGATGACAAATGGGAGGAGGCAGAGTATGCAGCAAGATAATAGTAAGCGAATGACGCGGCAAAAATGGAGCTTTGCTGATGTAATGTCACAAGGGAACGTGAGGAAAGAAATGGTATTCATGGGGGATTCAATCATTAGGAAAGTAGATAAAGTTGTAAACAGAGTAGAGGATTTCACGGTATGCCTAAGGGACAAAAATAGAGGACGTAGCAGAAAAGGCAGGACAGGTCATAGGTGGTGGCACGGGAGGTGCTGTTCTTGTGCATGTTGCAACGAACAATGCCGAGAAGGAGGGAACGTCGGCCATCTGTAGTATATACAGGGGGTTGGTCAAGACACTTAAAGAGGCACGGATTGGACAGGTGTTGTCGGGGATATTAGCTGTAATGGGAGGCAGGGGTCAGGAGTGTATGATATGTAGGAGGATGACGATCAACACGACATGCGGTTAAACTTTGTGGGAAGAGATGACTTTTCGTGAGAGATGGGCTTCATCTGACAGGGAAGGGTGTTACAGTTCTTGGGTGAGTGTTTGTCAGGGTTATCGACGAGGGTACAGGTACCGTACATTATTTAAACTAGGGGAGCGGACAGAGAAAACTCAAACGATTGCAAATACACATCCAACAATGTTGTCACCAATTATTTCGGAAAATGAACTTAAATGTGTATGCCTAAACGTCAGGAGCATATTAAATAAAAGCGAGTTAGACATCATGGGAGTAGGCATTGACCCTAGCGTAGTAGGTATGACATAATAAATATATATATAATAAATAAAGATATAATAGATACTGAGTTACTACTGTCATGTTATGTAAAGTTTAGAATGGATAGGCGAGAGAGAGAGAGAGAGAGAGAGAGGCGAGAGAGAGAGAGAGATGGGGGGGGGAGGTGGAGTAATTTTTTCCATTAAAGAATCTATGAAAGCATATGAAATAATACTGAAAGGTGAAGCAAATTGTGAGGAAGCAATTTGGTATAAAAAAATTACCAAGAACGCAACATCAACAATACAAATAATTAGTTCATAGACAGACAATTTATTGTAACCTAGTTACCAAGAACTCAACAACAACAATACAAATAATTAGTTCATAGACAGACAATTTATTGTAACCTAGTTACCAAGAACTCAACAACAACAATACAATGGATGAGTTGACATATTAAAGTACACAAACCTTCCAATGATCATAACCAGATCCATTTTAATATAAAAGCAAAGACAGGGAATACATATAAAAAAGAACGGACGACAAACTTCAACAGAGGCAAATATAAAACGATGATAACATATCTAGTGAATGGAGATTGGAATAACTTGCTGAAGAACAAGACAACAACATAATGATGGACTTGTTTAAAAGATGAGATTGAGGGCATTACTGAGAGATGTGAATAATGAATCACCTGGAGTTGATGTGATAAAGAAAATTAGTACACCACTTGCAACGGTGTTTAACTTGTCACTAGAAAAAAGGAATAGTTCCTTCTGAATGGCAAAAAGCAAACATTACGCCCCTATTTAAGAAGGGATCGAAGAACAAGTCAGACCAATGAGTTTACCATCAGTTGTATGCAAAATACAATAAACATTAATTAGAGACAACATGGAGGAATTTCTTGTAAAACATAAATGAATAAATTCATGTGAACATGGGTTCGTAACAGCAAGGTCATGTCTAACCAATCTATTTTTTTTTGAAGAAATTACAGTGGATAGATGATGGGTCACCAATGTATGTTGTCTACTTAGATTTTCAGAGAGCTTTCGATAAAGTTCCGCGTCAAAGAGTGTTAGTTAAACTAAAAGCTCATGGTATAGGTAATGATGTAATCAACTGGATAGAAAAGTGACTTACACGCAGAAGACATAATTAATAGTAGATGGTGATATTTCAAACTGGAAATCTGTTTTGAGTTGGGTACCACAGGGACCAGTATTATGACCTATACTATTTTTAATATATATATATATATATATATATATATATATATATATATATATATATATATATATATATATATATATATATATATATATATATGTAAATGATTTGGAAGATGACATTGCAAAGTACTGAAATTTGCGATTGATAAAAAATATCCACAAAGGCAGGCTACAAATGCTAAAGATAAACAACGTTTACAGTAAGAATAAAGGCATACACATAGGACATGGAAACATGGACAAAGAAAACAAACTAGGGGATGCTGTACTAGGTAGAACCACAAAGAAGGATTTAGGAGTAACATTTAGTGCTGACATGAAAGTTTCAGACCAATGTGGGATTGCAGTTTCAAAAGGTAATCAAATTGTAGGCATATTTAGGAGAACTATGACATATAAGGAGAAACAGCTAAATGTACAAAGCAATAGCTAGACCGCATTTGGAATAGTGCATAAACACTTGGAGGCCATATCGTATGAAGGAAATAGACAAGCTAGAAAGAATACAATGAAGAGCAAGAAAAACGAAACCTTAGTTATGTAAGCCTCTGATTAGAATGTGATTTGACAACACTAGAGACCAGGAAACGAAGAGGAGACCAAATATAAGTGTTAAAACTAGTGAATGGTTATGAGGATATTGATATGAATATGTTCTTCAAACTATAATAAAGCAGTAGAACCAGAGGATACAAAGCAGCATTGGTTAACGAACAGTGTAGGTTGGACATGAGAAAGTATTAATTCTAACAGAGGGCGATAAATGAATGGAACAACCTGTCAAATGATTGTGTTAATACTAGTAGTATGACTATCTAATAAGGGCGGGCTATACATAGCTGACAACATTGTTGGACTCTCGATAAGCCAATGGCTTCCTTGTCCACCTACCATCTGGAACTTGTAATTTGGGATGGCAATCTTGTTAAAACTTGTTATATCGAACGAAAAGAAGTTTTTGATATGATTGGTTACCGGCCTAGGGACTACGTGGGATAGTATGTGTTCATACTGTCTTGCTTGTTACTATTTGACTAAACATACAAATTTCATATCCAATTCCAAAACAAAGATACATCCTGATACCTATGTTCCGAGCATGCCATACTACACTTATATATAGTCATCAGATATATTATAAACTAAACTGACGCATGTGAATGCTGTTACATCCTCTGAAAGGTGTAATCGTTGTCGATGTTTTTATCCCGTACGTTGTGTGTTCCAGGCAAACATAGAAGAGACGTTTCACTTGAAGTATATGTGCATCCATTAAGGTGGTGCGCACAGAAGTGATAGCAATGAAATAGGCAATAACTGTTGATCTTATGGGATACTTCGGAGCACTGTCACTTGCCAGTGGCGACAGAAGGGAGTATACTAAAGAGTAAGAAATATAGCCGTGGCAATGTTCTTGCGAGATATTCTGAAACGTAGCAATTGACATAAAGGAGAATACAAACACTTAACAACCGCGGCAATGTTTTATGAAATACTATGAAGCATATGCATTGGATGATGCTGGTGTTAGTGAGAACAATGTTTGACAACGACAGCGTATTGTAAACGGCATTTAGCGACTCCGAAACACGGTGATTGGATTGAGAGAACAAGAGCGAGAACGTACGTACGATGAATTCATACATCAAGATCGCGTATGTTTCGGTAGCTGCTGTTGGCATTCTAGGTAACTTGATCGTGATCAACATCATTTCAACGAGTGCTATGATTCGCAAGACGTGTGCTAACATGTTAATCTTGAATCAAAGTTAGATCGACTTTATCGCGTCGCTGCTCGTCATTCTGACCATGACAACTCGGACGCCCGTGACGGATTTATCAGGAATTACGGGAGATGTATTCTGCAAGTTGTGGCTCCGTGATCTGTATATGCACTAATCGTGTTAACAATTGAACGGTATGTCGTTATCGTACACCCAATATTCCACCCAAACTAGTTTTCTAGGACAACAGTTTTGATGTTGGCTGGTTCGGCTTTGTTGGACGGACTAATAGGTCTATTATGCCTCCTCGTGCCGACTTCCGGTCTCAATGACGGTCATTGTTACGTCATGGCAGTTTTCGCCAGTGCCACGTGGCAGAAAGTTTGTGGTGTATTGTTTTTTCGGTACACTATCTTATTCCGATTACTGTCTTTATTACTTGCTACAGTAGACTTTTCAAATATCTTCGGATTCGTGTAACACCAAAAGCGGAGTACAGTGGCAACGAGATAACAATTCGCAAAGTTATAAAGACGTTAGTAATTCTTGTTGTATGTTATGTCTTATGTAACTCGTAGAACCAATGCACTTTTCGCGTACAACTTCACTGGCATAGCGCTGTTGGCTAAATGTTGCATGGACCTGATCATTTACGCGCTGCTGTACGAAACATTCCAGAAACAGTGCCGAGAAATGTTATTCAAGTGTGGATGAACTGCACCCGTCGCAACGATTATATACAACATTATTTGTAATATGTCGTGCAGTTCGTTGTGTTGTAAAACTGCATTGTATGTAAGTAACCCTTTCGTTTTCTGTACATTCAACAAATAACCATACATACTATATTAGTAAAACGCAATTTCACTCGTTCTAAATTGTGCTCTGTGTATATGTGATATACACTCCTTTGTGTTATATCCTCCTTCAATTGTTGTACTTGGAATAACGAAACACGTTGTGAATATATGCATGGTTGACCTGATATAGAAATAGTCTTCTTTTTGAAGATAGTAACACTATGTTTATGTAATACAATGTTTATATGTAATAGCTAAGCCAACTCATTACAACTCAAGTGTTGAAACAACTGACCGACGGATCGAATTGCGTTGTTTCCCATGGGCAAATGCTAAACCGAAACCGTAAGCACCTACTACCATAAGCAGTAAATGCGGATGTCGACCATCTGACCGCTAGCTTGCTACCACAAGCAGCACCCGCGTACGTCTGTTGTTCGACTGCTAACCTGCCACCACAAGCCACCCCTGTGGAAGTCGATCATCCGAGCGCTGACAGTTCATAATACAATACTTCATAATATCGCCGGAACCCATTCGGTTATTGTCAGATCAAAATGATTTAAATGTTTTTTTTACTGTGGCAGGCACTTTAATACGTTGGAGAACTGTTGAACGCCCTGGCACAAAACCATATTGTTTTTGACTAAGTTGACCATTTTCCTTCATATATTCCATACTACTGGATGATAATTGTTTGCTAATGCCTTATTTCCTATTTTTATAAATTGCTGATATTTTCCCTTCATTCCAATCGATTGGAATAGTAGCTGTTTTTATCGACGTTTAAAATATTTTCCGTAATGGGTGACAGATCGATTTCGATAGTTCCACCAGTATTCTGGCTCCTATCTCATCTGGACACTGGATTTCTTTATGTTTATGTTTTTTAACGCCAATATTATTTTGCTTTCAGTTATTGTTAACTCTTCCATCACTGTTTTACTCTTCACTCTAGGTGTAGTTGGTATTTCCCTGGTTCTTTGGTTATAAATACGTTAGCGAAGTAGGTTGCAAGAATATTTGCTTTTCCCTCATAATCTGATGGTGTTTGGGATTTGGAATTTATTGGATCTACATTTAATTTTTTGTCAAACTCCTTTTGACGTTTTTGTGTTAAGGTTCTGACTTTGTTTCCAATTTTGTTATACTGTATATATTTATTTACATATCTAATGTCCATATGTCTTGTTCATAATCTAGTTTTACGTCTAATCAGTGTTTTATTGTTTGCATTCAGGGGAAAATTATCCTCCTGTGATTAGAAATTTATTTTTGTGGTATGCATTTTCTTCTAATAAATTTATTTATTTCTTAGGGATTTCCCATTGTCTGTTTACATTATTGTCAGATTCCTTAAATTTGGTTTCCAAAATTTAAGGATTCTGAAAAAGTTTAATTTACTTTACGATTAGAATTATAATCATAATCGCAAGTATTGTTCACGTTTTTAACGTGGCTGGCACTGAAACGTGCAAACAAGCTATTATGTCTTACACAGTGTAATTACATTATTAAATGTTAATTTCATTCAGAACAGTAACTAGTGGACTGTTTACCGATCAGCCTGTGCCACGGAATGGCAAAAACTTGCGTCATGATTAATACTTGTCATGCAGTTAGTTGTGATTGTGTTGAATTACCGTTATATTCACAATCTCCAGTCTCCAACCCACATAACGTGCAGGCAGTGGTGTTGCTAAAAGCACATAAGGACTCATTTTGGCAAAAAGCCCCCATAATAGGTCATTCATATTTGGTATTATTATAAAATGTAGGGTATGTAGCAAGACGTTAAGTCAAGCAATCAACATGTAATGGTATTGAAAACTACTGAAAACTAGTGATTGATCACTCCAAATTTGGCCAACTGAGTTTATTGTTTTGATTCCATTCTCGTAGACAAAACATTTTGGAAAGTAATTCTGCATTATTATTTAAACCATGTGTTTTTATCCTTATGCTACATAAAATAATACTTAATTTGTTTTGCTTAGTATTTACAAAATTAATTATCAAGTATTTTTTTACAATGCTAGATGTTTGGTAGACAAAGCATAACCACATATTAAGGCCTATTATTCTCCTGAAATAATGATGTGAATGATACGTGTAAACCTATATGATATTAAATCAATTATCTTAATCACAAGCTACAGAAAGACACGGATACTGCCGCAAGTGAGCTAACTAGTGTAACTGCTGTCATATATACTTACGTTATGCAGGCCAGTAGTTTGAACAGTTCGTTGTCATTGAAATGTTTTTTTTATATATTTTGGTTAAAAAAACAGTTATCTTACAAGTATTCATGAAAACAACTGTTGTAATTAAAGCATGTTACCAAAGTTGGGATTCAATGATATTGGGACTTGATTCAAATGGTTGGAAAAATGGAAGATGTTATTCAACTTAGTAACACATATTTGCCAAACTCCACTTTGAATATTGCGTTCAGTCATGGGGTCCATATCAGAAGAATGTAGGCACACTGAAAAGCATGACACATGAGTAACTAAGCTGTTGGACTAGGAGAGCTTAGCTATGATCAATGCCTTTAAAATGCGGGTTGACAAAACTAGGTGTAGAGACTGTGGCTGGAGGAAATTTATATACTTTTGTATTTTGTGTTGTAGAGCCATCAACTGTATATAGTGTTCATAGTTTTATTATGCCAGGCATATAATGCTAATCTAGTTCAGCAATCGTTGCATATGGTAGCTTGCTTCAATTCATGCCATTTTGAAACTATTACTAAGCCATTTGTAACTTAACGAATCCTCTTGCTGCAATCTCGAAGCTTATGCAGTTTTGTTCTCTCCGTGTTGCTTGGGTTCACTCAACTGTATAAATGAGTACATGACAATAGACAGTGGTGGATATGTGAGCGAATAGTCTATGCACAGTAATGCCAGGGGTGTGAGAAGGTTCTGAGCCTCCCATCTGTGGAACGGTAGTGTAGTGAGAAGTGTGGAAAAAACCTCGCGTCGCAATTATATTTACGACACGACGTAAATATTTGCGACCCGTCGCATTTCTATTTGCGACCCGTCGCAAATAATTACGACGGGTGTCAAATCGAATTACAACGGCTCGCTAAATGGCGCTGCGCATCAAATCGAATTATGTCGCGTCGCAATAATTCGAGTTACGACGCGTCTCAAATAAATGCGACGGGTCTCAAATCGAATTACGACAGGTCGCTAAATGGCCGCTGGGTATCAAGTCAACCAATAGCGGCACGTTCCCGCGGAGTCGTTAAACCCACCAATCGCATGTGTGACATATACAGTACGCCTGCTGTTTCCCGTGGTGATGCAAGTCAACGTACACTATTCTAACACGAACACATGTTATGACCCGTCGCATTTATTTGAGACGCGTCGTAATTCGAATTGCGACGCGACAAAATTCAAGTTGATATTGTACAATTGCCATTTGTTATGTGCGGAATAAAGATTTTATTATATGTATCTTTTCAGGTTGTCTCAGAGATATGGCGGAATCACTTGTATCATCATGAACCTCAATAACAGAAAGTGTGTTACATGGATTTATGGAACCACAACTCATTGAAAGCAGTTTTGAATTAATACACCTTAGCTAATCATTGCGTCAAGTAATTAATAAATGATGGAATAAACATAAAGGTAACACTGAAGCTGGGTGTTGGACATGGCACAGTTGATACAGCACACAAGTTGACTATACTAGACTTCACTAGTGAGTAGAATCCATCATATTATTAATTTGTTCACGGATCTATACCAAATGTGTTTTCCTATAATAAAGACCCCAACGATGGTTTTTTTCAATTACTTCCTCTGCAATTGTGTGCCAAGGAAACACATAATCACGTATACATGGTTCTGACGGCGGGGAGGGTATGTATGCAAAAGACATTTCCACAAATTATGTGGGTGAATGCGTGCGTGCGTGCGTGCGTGCGTGCGTGCGTGCGTGCGTGCATGCTTAACCGCTTTTGTGTTTATATCTCCATACAAACTTTTATTTCGAATAACGTTCTTTGCTCTTTGTTGGCACGCCAGTGAAACGTCTGACACACAAACTTGCTGATCGGTTCGCATAACCAGCGAGCCTATCACTGCAAAGGGCAGGATAACGCGCCAAATAAAGATGCCAGTAGGCTGTTATTAATCGCTGTAAAACTGTTCACTAGTGGCGCTGCCTTCTTGGACGACGGACGTGTTCAGCTCATCGTGAGAAAGGTAAGAGTTAACGCACGCATACATGAAGACAACATAATTTACATGTGTGTAATTGATGATGTAATAGTGATGAAATAACGGTTTAACAGGAATAAATAAAATTTACCCGGGGAACACCTATTCGAGTGTATTTTTTTTCAGACTTCACACTAATGTTATTGGATACTCTTGGTGATTCTGCGTTTTGAGAATCATTTATGTTGACACGCGTTTTCGACTGGTGATGCAGAACTAAGATCGGGTCGACCCTCGAGTAATCTACCTGTGGGTTTAGTGTGTACATATTAATTCTTTGTGGATAACGCATCACAGTATTTTACTAATTAAGAATCCTCAGTGAGAATGAACACTAGATAACTATCTAAATTACATCGTTCTTTTACTAACACTATGTGTCATCTAATGATATAGCCATCCCTGACTTTGAAAATGGTTCTTGACAACACGTTTTGATGTAGTCTAATATCTTCTTCCCCAGCGTTGTCAAGCCACATTATATTTGACGTTTTTCTCAGTTCCAGAATCAGCTCTTCTATGAACTCTTGTCTATATTCGTATTACTAATCAAACCATCAAAGTTGAAAACTAAGCACTGGACGTGTACGGGTATCTTCCATAATAGACGGCTAGGTCCTCCGCCATTTGAAATTCATGTGATAATACTACATTGTTTATATTACCTATCATTTGTTGGCTTCCTGGATTTTTACATTTCATTTGTAAGTATGTTAACTGCCTTATTCTAATCTGCTTTGTTTTCTATAGCATGTTTATACACCATCCCCGTTATATTTTTGTGTGTAAGTTGTTCTAATAGCCTCTTTTAACAGCCGTTTCTTCCAATGCTTTCGTTTTTTCATAGGAACACATATTTCAATGATTATCAATCTCAATAATTCACTGAATCTCTCTATTTAAAGGTTCCCATTTTTAGTTGCCGTCTTGTTTTGCCGTAGAAAGTCATTCCAATCAATGTGTGCTAGCTATATTCCCATCACGTTGTGTAGATGTTCTCGTCCATTGATACGGCTACTGTATATGTTCGTAGCGTCCAATGCTTATGCTGTAGCACGTCGATTCAAACAAAAGTTTCGTTGGTTTGCGGATTGGCAAATCGAACAGGCATGTGACAAATGTTCAAGTGTAGTCGTGAGATCAGGTAAAATTCAATGCACGATTAACCCACGGTGCCGTATACATCGCCGGCAAGCCCATTATGTACTGTGATGCCCGCGTTCGCAGTGACATGGTTAGAATATACGGTGATGTTAAACACAGCTGTTTCTTTCATTTTCGGCTCGAGGAATCGATGTGAAATTTGACATACGACCAACGACACATTTGTGGGACCGTTCCTGTTTGTCTTTGAGAAGTAATTACTGCACCGCATGTTCGCAAAATTCTAGCACAAAATGTTATTAGCTTAGAGAGATTTAGCGGTTGTGGGAAGGGAGTGAAGAACGAGAGCGAGTGATGGAGTTGGTTGGAGGAGACGGCAGTTAAACGGGAACAGAGCCGGAAGAAGAACGAACAGAAATGCCCATTAACAATTGTTATCGATGCCAGCCGCACCACGGGCTTAAGGGATAAAGAGGAAAGCAAACTATGTTGCATGCATTCACTACTTTATTTAATGCAATTCATGGCCGTTTTACGTTGTTTCAATTCAGTATGTATGTGAACTGCCCGGAGTACTGATAAACGTAGAAATCACGCAGCAATATTCAACATAATTTGAATTGTCAAACAAAGGCGTCTATGATACGAACTTCACATTAGGTAATATATACATTCGAAACTGACGGATATATGAAGGAACAGACAGACAGAGTCACAAAATAGTATATCATCTCATAGATGCATTCGTTGTGAATTATGAGGCTACGTGATGTAAACATAGCATATCTTCTATCTTCCTGCGTCACATCGACACACAGGCCAGACACCACCGCACTCCCTTCATAAGCCACAACAACTGCATTGTCTCGTGTTTTGATGTTTACAACTTTTCGCTCTATTAAAATGATTCTTTTGTGGATTTCTTTTAACCTTCCCAATTTACTGTTTTCATATATTCCATATTCCCAGCACATGGCCCACGTATGTCCATATATTCTTTCTGACGGTTGTCGAAATATTCTCCTGTTGACATGCGTATCTTACTTCTTTATAGTTTTTTTCATGGATTTCTGTTACATGTTGAAGGCATGTTCTCAAACGAGCTCAATCGTATATTCTATGTGTGTACCTCAAACGTTTCGATCCATGCATCTGCACTGATATAACAGTTTGGTGTAATATCTTCATATTCGTTGACCGTTTCAGAATGTCCATACGATGTTCACTTTGTTGAAAGATGATATCGCTTTGGCCATCCTGATTCGTAACTCAACGCCAAGGCCCAACGCTTGTGATCACACTTTCCAAGTAGGTGACGTTTCTGATCGTCTGTATTGGTCTGTTGATCAAGATGTCACATGTTTTGCGTTTCGAGTGTCATCTTTATCGCGTTATCTTCAGCCTTGTTTATTCCGCCTAATAGATCAGATTATCGGTTATCCGATTTTAGTTGCATCGCCTCATATGTGGACCTTATTAGAGGTAGGCCTGCTGCAAAGCCATTGTCCTCTTGTAATGTATTGCCAACTCATGATATTCCAGATGCGCACTTTCTCATGGTCCAATATATTATTGTTCCAAACGGGAGAATGCATCCTGGTTTAACCCCGGTGTCATATCAACAACAGTGTATCTTGTGATTCGTGAATAGCACTTGCAAAATGTCTTAAGACGAAACAAAAGTCATGGAATTGGGGCAATGTACCTAAAAGAGATAAGAAAATAACCATGTGCAAATAAAATCAAGACTATCACATCAACATTTGGAAACCCGGTAATTTTTCCGTGTGACTGAGGACTGACATGTTAACCAAAGTAACCGATAAGCGAATGCCCAGTTCAATCAAAATCGGATAACCGAGATTGCATGTAACGTATTAAGGGAGGCCGGCACACACAAAACCAAAGTCTCAAACAAACGTTCTGTTTTGATAGAAAGAGGACTAATTTAGTAAACAACGGTCATAATTACGTTACATAAGTTGAGTTTGGACGCAAACAGCATGGCCATATCTTATTGGTAAGCATAGGAAAATTATTATGTTTTAGTAACACTTAAGTGTACAGGCCGAAAACTATGACTTTTTTTATTTAAACTTACGATACATCCCGGTATCATAAATATAAAAATAGCGAGAATTGAATATATATTTCGAACACGTTGAAATACATGATGGCGTGTTCATGATGATTAAAGTTTCCTTTTCAGATGGACATAACAGCGACGCCTCAAGTGACATCACACGCGTGCATCTTTGTCTAAGCTTCAAAATACGGAATACTAAGATACGGAATACTAAAACTGAGACTGGCATTACTGACATTGCTTATCATTGTACTGACAGCACGAACGCTTAACAAACCATGGCAACGAATGGAAATGGTACGAGCACCCCATTGACAAACGTACGTATGCCGAATGCCTACCTCAAGATTGCGTATGGTTCGGTTTCTGTTCTTGGCATTCTTGGAAACCTAATCGTGATCGTCGTCATTGGGAAGAGTGCAACACTACGCAAAACATTTACTAACATTCTAATATTGAATCAAAGTTGCATCGACTTGATGGCAGCGATCTGTATCATGCTAACGACAAGTAGAACTTCGGTCGCGCACGATTTATCAGGAATTGTGGGAGAAATCTATTGCAGATTTTGGCTCAGTGACCTTCCACTGTGGAGCTTTCTAATATCGTCATCGTATTCACTAATCATGTTGACCGTTGAACGTTACGTGGCAGTTGTGCATCCAATATTCCATCATAACTCTTTTTCGAAGCGAACAGTCATAATAATGGCCGCCGCATCTTGGTTTCCTGGACTGATAGACATGCTTGCTCTGCTCGTGCCAACTTCCGGTGTCATTGACGGTCGCTGTTACGTCATGACGCTCTTTGCCAGTCACTGGTGGCAGAAGTTCTGTGGCGTAGCGCTGTTCATAACGCAGTACCTCATTCCGATCACAGTGTTCATAATTTGCTACAGCAGGATCTTTCTCTACCTACGGAGCCGTGTATCTCCTCAGGGACAAACCAGTGGCAACGAGGTAGCTGTCCAGAAGGCGCGTGCTTCACGCAACGTGTTAAAGATGTTAGTGATCATCGCCGTGTGTTATATCCTATGTAACTCTTGGAACCAGTTTACATTTCTCGCGTTTAATTTCGGCTACGCCGTCGACTTCACCAGTGGGTATTACAACTTTACCGTTATCGCGATATTCTTGAACTGTTGCGCCAACCCGATCATCTACGCACTGAAGTACGAGATATTCCAGAACGAATTTAGAAAGCTGTTCTTCACATGCGGTGCATCCGTAAATAGCGAAACGTCTTCTAGACCGGTACCAATTTCAGAAAACTGAAACCAGGCATGTCTTAGTAAAGCATGCCAACAAACGTTTTTAGGTTGATTTGGTTGTGGCAAATCCCAAACGTGATCTTGTCAAACTGTGGGAGGGGTCCTTTACTATATGGATCCCGATTAGCACACGATGTAATAAATGAATTAATGTAATAATGATCTCTTAACAACGGTTTTATTATGCTTTGGGTGTGCTGCATCTAAAAAAGTGATGTTGTCCAACTGTGGGCGGGGTCGTTGACCTCCTTAATTACATACACGAAATCACTACCGATTTGTCCACGAACCAGACAAACACCCTTCTACTTTGTAAAATGGTGATCTTTAAACCGTGGATTTATGGTGCTTTGGGTGCGTGAAATAGACATACACCCTTCCATTTCAATTTGACAACATAACTTTTTGGATTCAACATCCCCAGATCACCATAAAACCGTTTGTTGGCATGCTTTGTTTAAGACCCGAAATTAACAAACACCTTTATAGTTAGTAACATACGGATTTCTTAATTTCTTAGCAACCGTGTCATGGTGACATGAGTGTGCTGAATCCACAAATTGACATTGGCTAACTGTGGAGTTCTTGACCCCATAAATAAAAAAAATAGCACACGCTTAGCCCCAAAACAAGACAAACACCCTTCTATTCCATTTTGTCAACATAACGTTTTGTATTCACACACCCAGATCACCCTAAAACCGTTTGTTGGCATGCTTTACCTAAACATTGCCTACGCGACCCTTCTTAATATACATATTTGGATGTTGGCACCAGGCTATTCATAACTTGTAGCCTCGTTCTGTAGTTTGCAGGTGAACGTTATCACATTGGATTTTACTGTAAACATACGAGTGCTACTCTGACTACGCTGCGCGTACTTGTGATGAGCTTTGATTTTTGTACACATTCTTGCAAGAAGGACTATACTTTATGTTAACGTTCCCTGATTATGTAATAAAGTACATTTCAACAACGCCGTCAATCTGGACACAGTGCATTCTGATTAATTACTTAAGTAAAACGTGCCAACAATAAGAGAAGAAACAGCTGTGCTGGCGCAAAGAAAGCAATTTGCGGCTGAGGCTTTCGAGATGCTGTGGTTTCTCGGGGTCAGACACCACCGTGTAGTCCAATACGTCCGGCTGCAACTCTACAATGCGTTTATAGTCCATATAGTCCATCTCGAACAACGCCTTCTGCCGAAAATATGAGTACAACCCACTGAAGTTGTCTGTCAGCAAAGCTCGCTGGAGTGTTTGGACATGTGTTTCGCATGCCACGTGAAGCTCCTGCACAGCTGGTCATAAACTGATATTTCACACACGCTCACGTTGCTGGCTGACCACGAACAGCACTCCCAACTGCTCTCGAAAAAGATCTGCGGGAAGTCCACAAGCGTCTTCAAAACAAGCAAGATATAGACTGGCTGAGATCACATGACCGAAGTCAATGGAACAACATAAGCAAGAACATCCTGAAATTGGCACAAGTGAAACTGTCCTCACTGACGCAGTGACGTGAAAGTGCGCACGCACGCACGCACGCACGCACGCACGCACGCACGCACGCACGCACGCACGCACGCACGCACGCACGCACGCACGCACGCACGCACGCACGCACGCACGCACGCACGCACGCACGCACGCACGCAAGCACGCACGCACGCACGCACGCAATATAATATAAATATGCATAGATGCATGACTATAATTAATATATATATATATATATATATATATATATACACACATACATGTATATGTATGTATGTATGTGCGTGCGTGCGTGCGTGCGTGTGTGTGTGTAAGTATATATATATATATATATATATATATATATACTTAAAATACGTAGGAGCTAAGATTAATTAGGTAACTAATTAAATAAAAAAAAAAAATATTAAAAACATGACGTTTATATATATATATATATATATATATATATATATACACACACACACTTTGATACGCGTAGTAATATATGTATATTAAGTTAAATAGATACAAATTAATATATAACATATTCATAAATACTAAATAAATTAAATAATACTAAATTAGTTCAAACATGAGCTAAATAAATAATAGTATTAGTTACAACATGACGCACACACACCTGCAGTAAGCATGATAGAGTTCACAGCTTTTAATAATGAGAATAGTCCACAGCTTTTGAAAGATGATTGAAGCGGTCGGAAGTGATGATCGAAGGACGGGCGGGTGCGTATGAAAATGATAATGGATGGAACCACATGCCGATCTAGACGGATGGAGGTAGTGACTATGCGTGGCAATGTTGAAAGATATAAAAAGAGGGCATGCATTGCGTTTAGTTGAGGACTTTGCTTAATTCCAGACACTAGAGCGCATTCCCAACGTTGATCTAAGTGCGCCAAAATGGGCTGACTCAGTTTGAAAGATACGAAAAAATGTTGTCTATTGTTAACATAATAAATAGGTCATGCTATTAAATATGCGATCACTAGGAGGCGCTTCTTGTGAGGAATATAGGTCAAGCTATTAACAAATTGGTCACTAGGAGGTGCTTTTTCGAATGGATATAAATCAAATTATTGTACATTTAGGTGCTTGGTGTAGTTCTTGGGAAGAATATATGTCAAGTTATTAAATATTTGGTCGCTTCTTAGAATTAATATAGGGCAAATTATTACATAATTGTTACATTTGTTGTATGTTGGTTGAACTTGACGAGTGAGTGCATACACACAACAACACCGTAATGTTAGTTGAACGGATACTTGCTACTTTTCTACTTCGTTACTTCGCTGATATCTAAAAAGCGGAACGTGTTACATGCTGACCGTATGAAAAACCTAAACAACTAAAAGCGCTACATGTACATAGCTAAGTGCGACAATTATAACATTTAATACATTGCATACATAGCTAAATGCAACACCTAAATAGCTAAAAAGCGTTACTGCATAGTTATAATGATACATACATAACATAACACGTTACAAGCACGTCTTTTCTTAAAACATGTTGTCGTCGTTCGGTAATCGTAACCATTTCACTCAGCAATAGCTTTCTAACAATTCGGTTGCACTCAATCGATGAAATAATTTTTAGTCATTTCAAATATAAATATGTTAAATATGTTATGTTAAATCTTTTAGACATATTATATTTCACAGCCACCAGGGTGGGGATTCCGGGGGATTAGGATAACAACAAAAACAACGCAACCGCAAATACTCGCTGGTCAGTAATAGATTTAACAAGATTTAACAAGATTTACCATCCAAGCCAAAAGGCCCAGATGGCAAGTGGACAAGGAAGCCATTGGCTTATCGAGAGTTCATCTACTTATAACCCGCCCTCCTGAGATATGTGTCAACCTTGTTTTTAAACATATTCACGCTGCTAGCAGTTACACAATATGTAGACAATTTGTTCCATTCATTTATTGTCCTCTGTGAGACCATTGTCCTCTGGAGTTACAACTAACGGACCTAAATAGTCAGATTTAGCCCCCTGAAATTTAGCATCAGCAACTGGTAATGAACTAATATCTTCTTTGGTAAACACTGAACTGAAGTAACCATTTAGGTCTTCCGCCATTAAAAACCCCTGTGATATTATATTTCCAGCACTGTCTTCTAGAGGTCCAACCTTGTCTTGTACGTTTTGCTTACTCCTGACATATGCATAAAAACTCTTGCTGTCATTTTTTATGTTACATGCTAGTTTTTGTTCATAGCTTCTTTTAGATTGTCTGATTTCAGTTGTAGCTGCATTAAGTGCCTCTTTGTATTTTGCATAATCTTCTTCCTTTCTGGTACTCCTATAAACCCTCCATATAGTTTGTTTTAGCATTATTTTTCTAATAGCCTCTTTTGACAAGTGTTTCTCTCTAAACCCTTTTCCTTGTTTTTGGAAGGGAACAAATTTATCGATGATGCTCCCAATTTCATATTCCAACATTTAATTGCGGTCTTATTCATCAGCATGTTATTCCAATCTAGCTTTGCTAAGTATTTTCTCATATCTTTGTAGTTACCTTTGTGGAAGTTTCTCTTGTACGTTTTCTTATTTTTACTTTCTGATTTTACATTGATGTCAAAATGTATTTGATTATGGTAACTATTACCCAATGGTTCAAATATTTTTACATTGTCCACTAATTCTTTTTGTGATGACAAAACTATATCTAATACATTTTCTCCCCTGGTTGGTTCTAGTACGTGCTGAGTAAGAAAGCTACCCTAGATTAAAAATAGAAATTGTTGGTCCTCAATCCCTGTTCTCTCTAGAGAATTCCATTGTATGTGTCCATGGTTAAAATCTCCCATTATGATACATTCCCCTTTACTAACTTCCTTTATAGCGTTTTTATTTTTGTGTTGTCCTCTTCGTTTATGTTTGGACTTCGGTAAACTAATCCAATAGTTATTTTTTTATTTCCTGAATCAATTTTGCACCAAACAGCTTCATCGCAATCTGCTTCCATTTCTAGTTTTGTTTCATAAGCCTGAATAGATTCTTTAACATATAAATAACTCCCCCGCCCCTTCTTCCTATTCGATCGTTCCTAAACATTACATATCCTGTCAGTCCTAATTCAGCATCTGTTATATCTATGTTGGCCCATGATTCAGTTATACCAATAGGCAGGATAACAACAACAACAACGCAACCGCAAATACTCGCTGGTCAGTAATAGGCAGGATAACAACAACAACAACGCAACCGTAAATACTCGCTGGTCAGTAATTATTAAATATTTGGTCATTAGAAGGCGCTTCTTGGTATGATCATGGGTCGTATTATTGTACATTTGGTCGCTAGGTGTAGCTCTTGGGAAGAATATAGGTCAAGTTATTAAACATTTGGTCACGATCACTGGAACTTGACTTGTAGTCTGTCGTGTTATGGCTGGTAATTAAACTGGTAAAAAACCGGGTAAAAAACCCATTGCTTATGGGCTCCCGGTTTGTGGCGCTGAAGTGCGTGTGTGGCACACAAAATGCACATGATCAGTGTGTGTATCACAGTAAAATAACTTATTAATACATTGCATAGTATTGTTGTTAACCACTGTGTTATTGGCGCCGTACGACGCAGACGTATCCGGACCACTCCGAAAAATGAAGTAACTGGTATGTTCTCGGTTTACCTTTGCACCTGCAATCTATTAAAACAATTATTAAAACATTAAAGAAAATACGTAATACTAATACGTTTACGTAAATGTAGTCAAATAAAATTGTACGATATCGACGCGGCGAATTACATGTGTTTTAAATTTGCACTATGTCTGTATTATAATGTGTCATAGATTAGTTCATACATTGAGAAATTACACTTGAAATTATTGGGCATTTTCAAATACTATTCAAATAGGTTAAATTTCTATGAAAACAGTATTTCTGTGCTCACTAGAATGTTCGAAAGGTCTCTCCTTAATAACCCGTCGCACGTCATGGTGCTTTTACAAAGGGTGCAATAAATAGCTTAATGTTGATGCATCTAAATCATTCTTCAAAAATCTGCTAGTTTTTGCATCGTAAAATCATGTTATATAGCATAAGTGTTCTTATAACATCTTTTTCGCCAAAAGGTGTTTTAATGAACCACAATTTTTAAATATAATGTAAACGTTTTATGTTTATGATGACCGATTATCGGCTATTCAGCACGCAACGTAAACATGAAATATTAAACATATAACGGTCAAATTATATGAAACAAGATGTAGTTCATTAAAATACACATGGACGGTCTATAAGTTAGAATATATATAGTTTGTAACAATTTATTATTCTGTGACTGGACCTTACGGTAACAACGACCAGACTGTATTCCTGTATCACAACATCCACGTTGAACGTTGTCGTTACTAGGATTTTCAAGAGAATGTCAGATTGTCGCGTCCCATACAGAAACGTTTCTTTCTGACGGGCCACAAGAAAGTTGTCGCTTCGCTTAAAGCCAATCAGGTTATTGAAATATATATTGTATCGACTATGCGAAATGGTGTACAACACAGACGACGATGCACTAATCTCTTTAGTAGTTATGTACATACAGCTTTATACTGAAACAAAACTTGACATACATATATCGAACGAAATATTTATATGCAGTTGGTTACCGGCTATTGTGCTAAACATAAACATGCTATTTACGATGTCGTACACGCTTCCAGCACATAGGCACAATATATACATATCCTGACACTTACGTCCCGAGCATGCATACAATACTAACATAGGGTCGTCAGAAACATTATTTTAAAATAAACTGACACATGTAAATGCAGTTATATGCTCTGAAAGATGTAATCTTTGTCGTGAGTTTCGCGCACACAAAGGAGGTAGTGTTAATTTGAAGTACGCGTGTGCACACATTAAGGTGATGCACACGTAAGTGTCGTGCAATGAAATATGCAACAACGCCTATGATCCTATGAGATACTTCGGCGACAAGAGGGAGTATACTAACATGTAAAAAAAGGTAGCCGCTGCAATGTTCTTGTGAGATATTTCTTAATGTTGCCTTTGACATGAAAGAGAACACAAACACCTAACAACCGTGGCAATGTTTTATGAGGTACTGTGAAGGATATACATTGGATAATGCTGACGTCAGTGAGAACATTAACGTCTAACGACAGAAGCCATAGCAATGTTTGACAATGGCAGCGTGTTGCAGACGGCATTTAACGACTCCGAAACACGACAATCGGGTTCAGAGAACAACTGGGTGAACCGTGGATTGGAGAACAAAGTTATATCGACTTTATTGCATCGCTACTCGCCATTATGACCTCAACAACGCGGACCCCCGAGACAGATTTATCAGTAGTTACGGGAAATGTGTTCAGCAAGTTGTGGCTCAGTGATGTGCCGTTGTGGACCTTATTAAGCTCTTCGTCATATGCACTAATCGTGTTAACCATTGAACGGTATGTCGCTATCGTACACCCAATATTCCACCACAACTCGTTTTATATGACAAAAGTGTTAACGTTGGCCGAATCGGTTTGGTTGGCTGGAGTAATCGGTCTATTATGCCTCCTCGTGCCGACTTCCGGTGTCATTGACTGTCGTTGTGACGTCATGGCACTTTTCACCTGTGCCCCATGCTAGAAATGGTGTGACACATTGATTTTTCGGTACACTATCTTATTCCGATTACTGTATGTATTTCTTCCTAAAGTATAATTATCAAATATCTTCGGACTCTTGTAATACCATTCGCACAATCCAGTGGCAACGAGGCAATAATTCGGAAGGCGCGCACCAGGTGCAAAGTTATAAAGATATTAGTCATTGTTGTTATCTCAAGTCTCAAGTGGTTATACTCCAAACAGCCCAAACGTGGGCTAACGCAGGAGTTTGTGGTGGACTGTGCGCATGCGCTGTGGGTGGTACATTCGACTAAAAGACTAGTAACTTTAATGTTGCTGAACTGGTTTTTAACTTATAGTTTTATTTATTTTATATATAGGATGTTAAACGAACATTTTTAATAGGTTGGTTGTGTGTATGGATACTGTCGCTGTCTTGCCACATGCACACATAGACAGTCT
>BSQZ01000006.1:10796661-10806661 GCA_033239005.1 Lamellibrachia satsuma
CATAGAAGTTAATTATTATTATTATTATAAACTTTCAGGTATACTTTCTGAGGTATTGGTACGATATTCGAGAGTTACCATTCCGGTGGTATATTCCATGAGTATGTCTTGTTGTAAAACTTCAATGAATCTTTCCTTAACTTGGGTAGTCGCCACACTTCAATGGGAATGTCATCTAGTCCTGAGGCTTTGCCAAGTTTCATTTGTTTGATCGCAATGTTGACTTCTGCTAGTGAGAAGACGTCGGTGTCAGTGTTGGAGCTGGTCTCATAGAACTCATAGGTAGATGTTCTCGTATTATATGAAGAGAGCAGTTGTTTGAAGTGAGTTTTCCAAGCATCCAAAATCTTCCCCGTGTATGAAGATGTTTTTTTGATTTATTTCCCGAAAGTTGTTTTACTACCTTCCATGCATTATGGAGAGCATTAGAGGACTCGTAACTGTCAAATGCTCCGATAATGTCATAATAAGGTTTCTATAAGAGTTACTAAGACACAAACATTTGCTACTACAATCATGAATATCACGCCAGTGCTTTACTATGCAAACCTTGCTGAACACACAGCATCTTACTTTCAAGGGCCATGACAAACTGTTATATAACCTTACATGACGAATGGTGTAATCTGGCAATATTCTCTCACCAAACGCAAAAAATATATTTGTAGACATCTAGTTATATAAGTGTCAATAGGACATGGTCGTATTCTTCGCGCTTAAACTCAACTAATGCAGCATATTTTGTCCTTTCTTTACTAAACATCTCCCGTTTTGACTTAGTATTTAGTGTGAATGAGAATCTGTGTTGTTTCCGACGGTCTTTCGATTTCGGTCGAAGGCACGTAATATGCGTTTAATAGGAAATCGATTTCTAAGAACTGACATGCACTTATTGGTCACTCAGTATACATGTCAGCCCTCAGTATAATTGAGATTTGTGCCAGAATCTCCCACCATTAAGACAAATTCTTAGACAATCACTAGCGTGATATTCTTGATTGTTGTTGCAAATTAATAGTTTTTAGGTACATTACCCGCAAACCATGTCTTATGTTTCGTTTTAATGTCAGTATCAGTATACAGCGCTACGGTGTTTATGTTAATTGATCATATGATACAGTATGCAGACACGTTGCTGATATATCCGACACAGGGGGGATTGATAATATTCATAATGCATGAATGCCGGCATCAACGACACAACTCCAGTTTTTAACGGTGCACTGTGATCTTCTTTGACCTGTTTCCCCCACTCTATTGTGGGATTAGTCTTGTAGATGATCAACATTTTCTACGCAATACGGCGAGAAGTGCTGTAGTTGGTCTGATACGTTTGCGGTCTGAACGACCCTTCACAGAGTACGCCGGCCACATCGCCATCGCCACTGACGAGACAAGCAAGTTTGAGTAAGCCAATGAGGCGCCGAACAGACGATTGAATGACACGCCATGTCGATTCGGGGAATAGACGCTACCCGGAATGACCGTTATATAAAAGTGAAATGGCGTGATGTTTTCGACGGAAGTACAACAAGTAATTAGTGCGAATCGTTTGCCTTGCGCTGAGGCAATCGCGTATCCATGCCAACGCGTGCTCGACTGCGTTCGAAGTTAATCGTACATCAGATCCTCCGATCTTTTGTTCTGGTGTAATTCTTTCCGAATCTCTAATTTGAAGTACAAGTTGTTTTATCGTCGATAATCAATCCGGCGATGCATTGCGTTTACACACGTCCGCCGTCTAGCGATCAAAAACATGACACTCCGGGTAACGACAATTCCTCCCAGTGCTATCAAACAAACATGCAGGCCGCGAATTCAGCCGCCGCTCAGTGGTGCGCCTCGTGCGAATAAGAGCGGGGTACGGCCGGTTTAACTACAACATAAACCGAATGAGGTTGGCGCCACCGGCATCGTGCGAGTGATTCGGCGCTGGAAGGCAGACATCACACCACTTCGGGATATTCGTCACGCTGCATAACCTGTCCGTGCCATTGCTCCGCACACACATTTTCCACAATACCCGTAACTCCAAATAACCTTCTTCTGATCTGATCTCGGCTCATTTCATCAAAATTTTTAGTTCTGCTCATTCTAATTTCTATCCTTGTTTCACAATGCCCCAGTTATCTACTTCTTGCTTAATTCGTAGAATTCGGCAGTCTTTCGACCGGCATAGTGTATACTGTACCGTTATGTCTAGACTCG
This sequence comes from Lamellibrachia satsuma, assembly GCA_033239005.1. Lineage (NCBI taxonomy): Eukaryota > Metazoa > Annelida > Polychaeta > Sabellida > Siboglinidae > Lamellibrachia > Lamellibrachia satsuma. The sequence goes on from BSQZ01000006.1 coordinate 10,798,870, forward strand.
CTTATCCGACTCTCCCTCGCCTTCGTGAACTCGTTGAGAATAGAGTATGGCTTCGAAATTGTGCTTTGACTGTTACCGGCTCCATTTTGTATAGGCGTTGCACTATATATATATATATATATATATCGCCAGCAGCCAATCAACGTCATTATCGATGTGTCAATATAATCGACGTCTAAAGTTGATTGGAATTTCATCGTATCAATTTATAACAGTTCATTCTTATTTCACGAGTTAGCCAAAAACCCCGGATGAGAGCCTAATTAAATCATGTATGAAACCAGCATCTATGTGCAATAAAAAGTTTCGTCACAGTAAAACGTACGGTATGACTCCAGGCGATGACGTGTGCGACAAAAGTGGTGCCACATCTGGATAATCGAGGCTACCTTTGGTACAGCATCAGCGTGAGGTCTGGGGACATACCTGTTCTGTAGGGACTGTGGACCAGGACAATCACATGATTGTTATTACGTGACAGAGTAGAGGTAAGACGGAGTCTGGAAATCGTCGGCAACGCAGTAGTATCACTAACGTGAAAGAATAAAGCAATAAGTAAAAAAACAACATGGAGACTTATCTACACATCAGTTTGTCATATTGCCACTCGTGGATCAGAATGATGGGCCCTCAGACAAAAAAGCGATTGATACAGAATAAAAGGTTTGGAAATGTGGATTGAAAGGCGTCTAATTAGGATCAGTTGGGTGCAGATGAAAATCAATGAATGCGCTGTGAGAGAACTGAGAGATCCAAAGAGGCTAGTAGATCAAATATAAATAATTAAACTGACATTTTTTCCAAGTAGAGGTGCTCTGGAGAAAGAATTGTTAGCCGGGAAGGTAAACGGAGAGGAATAAGTTCAGTAAGTAAAATCCAAATTGGGACTGTTGATAGATGAGGTAGTTGAAGCTGCTCAAGACCGAACGAGCTGGAGACGGATGGTTCGAACGGCCACGCATCCTCACAATACATTGATTCTGCATATAATTTATTTTCATTAACAGGCAAACTAAATTATGTGAGTGAAGGTGTGTGTGTGTGTGTGTGTGTGTTTGTGTGTGTGCATGTGTGTGTGTTTGTGCGCGCGCGTGCGTGCGTGCGGGCGTATGTTTGTGTACGTGTGCGTATTCGTGTGCGTATGTGTGTGCATGTGTGTGTGTGTGTGTGTGTGTGTGTGTGTGTGTGTGTGTGTGTGTGTGTGTGTGTGTGTGTGTGTGTGTGTGTGTGTGTGTGTGTGTGTGTGTGTGTGTGTGTGTGTGTGTGTGTGTGTGTGTGTGTGTGTGTGTACGTGTGCGTATTCGTGTGCGTGTGTGTGTGCATGTGTGTGTGTGTGTGTGTGTGTGTGTGTGTGTGTGTGTGTGTGTGTGCGTGTGTGTGTGTGCGTATGTGTGCGTGTGTGTGTGTGTGCGTGTGTGTGTGCGCTTGTGTGTGTGTGTGTGCATGCATGGTTTTGCGCCTGTGTGTTTATATATGCATATACAACTTTTATTTAGAGTAACGTTCTTTTTTCTTGCCATTGAAATCTCCTGCAATGCTTTTTAGTTGCGAACGACATTTTTGATTGTGATTCGTCATAGCGTTGCCTGACAAACGAACTTGCTTACCGGTTCGCATGACCACTGCAGCGAGCCTATCACTGCAAAGGGGAGGGCAACGTCAGTAGGCTGTTATTAAACGATGTAAATCTAATCACTAGAGTTGCTGCCTTCTTGGATGATGGGCGTGTTCCGCTCACCGTGAGAAAGGTAAGTGCTATCGCATGCATACATGACAACAACATTATTTATATGGGCGCATATGGAGTGTATTTTGTTCAGACTTTACTCATGCTATTGGATAGTGGTGATTCTGAGTTTTGAGAATCATTTGAGTTGACACGTATTTTCTTTTGGTGATGCAGGAGATTGGTTGAACCCTCGAATAATTTACCTGTGGTTTTAGTGTGTACATATTAACTCTTTTGTGCGTAACGCAGAACATTATTATATTAGTGAAGTACCCTCAGTGAGGATAACAGCTAGAGTACTATCTAAATTACAACGTTTTTTTTACTAACATGTGTCTTCTATGCAATCATTATATACTTTGAAAATTGTTTGTTCATAGAAATTCGATTATAAAATCACATTTTGATGTAGACGTAATATCTTCGTCCTAAGTGCTGCCAAGCCACATTGTATCTGACGTTTTTCTCTAGGATGAACTTAGTTGCTCTACTTTGTATTCTGTCCAGCTTGTCTACATCCATATTACTAAGTGACCTGATGTATCCTTATCACATCTTCCTTAATAATCACTGAACAGATATTCCCGGTTAGGTCTTCTGCCATATCTTTTTTCTGAAAGGTTTTTGGATTTTCACATTTCGGGTATAACTATGTTACGTGCATTCTTCTAATTTGCGTTGTCTTCTACATTTCCGGCATGTTTATATACCCTGCCCCTTATATTATTGTGTATAACTCTTTCTAATATCCCTTTTTAACAGCCGTTTCTTCCAGACTGTATCCTCTATTTTCTCATAAGAACAAATGAGATACGTATTCGTAGTTTCCACGGTTTATGACATAGTACGTCGATTCAAACACAAGTTCTTTGGTTTACGGTTTGAAAAAAGCAAACAGGCATGTGGCATCTGTTCAAGTTTGACCATGAGATCAGGTCCAACTGAACGCATGACTAACCCACTGTCCCGCAAACGTCGCCAGTAAACACAACATACGCTCTGATTCATGAGTTCGTAATGTCTTGGCTACAATAAACTGAGTTTATGACAAATACGTTTACGACAAATGACACATTTTGAGGACCGTTCCTGTTTGTCCTCGAGAAAGAATCATTGCACCGCATGTTCGCAACTAAAGTTCTAGCACAAAATGTAATTTGTTTGCGCTACTAGGCCACATTTGTATCCCACGTTAGCTCGGGTGGTTTCATGGCAACTCCCCCGGAATAACTAGCGATAATTTCAAAATCGTTGTGCACACGTTGGCCTAGCGACGTTACATTTTACAACTTTAAAAAGTCACTTCACGCGTGGTATTTTAATGTGTTAAAGTTGTTGTGTAAATCAGTATTGATATACGACTAGAAGGTGATATCAACGAATGGAAGGAAACAGTTGACGAAGAGCCGATGGGCTGAGAGTGGAGGGTAGAAGGAGAAGAGAAAGACCGCGACTGCGATGAGAGGACAGGGCGAAGATATATTTAGCGGAAGTGGGAGGAGAGTGGAGGAAGAGAGCGAGTGATAGGGGGAGGGGACACAGTTGGTGGAGACGGCAGTGAATCGGGAACAGTGACGGAAGAAGAAGGGAAAAACAAAATCGACGAAGGGTAACGATGTCAACCCCACCCCTGAATTCAGTGAGAAAGAGGAGAGCAACACCAACCTATATTGCAGTAATATTTTACATATTGTGAATTGTTAAATAAAGGCGTGTACGTTAGATAAAAGTGCAATATAAAAAATATTAATAACATGCTCAACGTTGCACAGGAGAAAAATCAGCCAATGCGAGAGAGCTTATGACTCCTTGCACTAACCAGTAATGTTTTCGTAGGGCAATGCCAATAATAATTTTATTAACAATATCATGCCATTAAAATCATGTACAACTGCCGGTTTCAAGAAGCGTTGTTTATCTTAGAAATTGATGCACGTAAACTAGTCAGGGATCGTAGTATTGCCCGATTTAGATGTGTTTTAGGTTATTTGCAAACGTGTGGCGGACAAGATCAGGACACGGTTATTGGTGAACTAGGGTCATGTGTTGTATCGGAAGCAACGAGTATTAAAATATATAATATACAGGTGTGGAACTTCTGGGAGATCACATCACAGTGGAGCATATTTGGTACATAATGGAAGCGTAACCCAGCGTGTGCGCCAGAAGTCAGTCGAAGGACACGTGTAAGAACCCCGTGGAAAACGTAACTTTATGTAGGAAGGTAGAACAATTTCTGCACTCTCAGCTTATATTACACGAACCCAGGAATTTACTTGGTTCTTTTGTAAATTGCATAGCACCTATGTATTAAAAGTTTATTTGTCTTTCATTTGTCTTTGCTGTATGTTCCCTTGAGCAACCATCATTCACGAGCGTTGAAATATAGAAACAGGGAACTCGGACTAGACATGAGCCTAACTAATAAGCGGAAATCTCGCTAATCCGTGACAACGTCCACACACGTGATCTCCTCACCAAGGAGGAGTTTTTATGTACAAACTAACCCCGTTGGCTCCGGCACACCTACAAACTGTCAGCCCCATGCACTCGAAACTGACGGATATATTAAGAAACAGACAGGCAGAATCACAGAGTAGTACGTCATATCATACACGCCTTTGTTGCGAATTATGAGGCCAAGTGATGTAAACATAAACAAACATATTCCTGTTGACATGCAGCTCTTACATCTTTATATTTATGTCCATGGATGCATGCTATATGTTGAAGGCGTCTGTTCTCAAACGAGTTCAGTTTATCATATGGTGACTCTGATTACCTCCAACTTTCCGCTCCATCCATCCATTTGCCCTGAGATAACAATTTAGTTTAACATATTCATGTTCTTTGACCGTTTCAGAATGTCTACATGATGTCCAGTTTGCTGAAAGAAGCTATCGCTTTGGCCACCCTGATTCGTATCTTCACACCAATTCCACAACGCTTGTTCTCACACCTCCCAAGTAGGTATTGTTTCCGATGTTCTCTATTGGTGTGTTGATCATGATGTCACATTTTTGCGCTTCAAGTGATTTCGACTGAATAGCACTGATCTTCAGCCTTGTTTGTTCAGCCCAATATTTCAGATTATCCTTTATTCGTGTTTCTTTGCATCGTCTCACATGTGGTACTTATCATAACTAGGTCATATGCAAAGTCATTGTCATTTTGTACTGTGTTGTCAGCACATAATATTCCCGACGCGCACTCTGTCATGGTCCAATATATTGTTGTTCCAAACGGGAAGATCCATATTTGTTTAACCCCGGTATTACGTCAACAACAGTGTATCTTGTGGTTCGTGAATAGCACTTGCAAAATGTCTTAAGGCGAAACAAAAGTCATAGAACTGGGGCTATGCACCTAAAAGAGATAATAGAAATAATAACTATGCAAAAAAAATCAAGAATATCACGTCAGTGGATCACTCGGTTCTAATAGTTGGAAAAGCAATTTCTCCGGCTGACTGCAGGCTGACATCTTAACCAGCGCAACTGATAAGCGAATGCGCCGTTCAATGAAAATCAGATAACCTAGGCTACATTAAGGGAGGCCGGCATCATCACCATCATCAATCCCTTAACACGGAGTGTCGTTGTAGCACCACTAATGACTTCGCAACCAGCTGTCTCCACCTCTGCCTGTCTTATTTGTGTATCTGAGAAGTCCGGGCCTGTGCACTCTCTGATGTCGTCCTCCCACCTCTTCTTCTGTCTTCCTCTTCTTCGTTCTCCCCTAAGGGATGGTCTTTGTCAGGCCGGATGTTCGTGAGACATGCACAAAACATGTCAGCTTCCGTCTCTTTACCGTGGTCAGTATATTTTTATAAGGCCCGATGGCTTGCTAGATTATGTTGTGGACCTCTTCGTTGGTTACATGGTCCTGGTATGAGATAAAAGATCTTTCGATAACACCTCATTTCCATGGCTTGTACTCTTCTTTGTAGCTCGGTTGCAAAAGTCCATGTCTCGCATGCACATATAAATATTGACAAGTGATCGTATCAGTCTGATTTTGGATCGAATGGTGATATTTTTATCTTTTCACATAGGTTTCAGTCCAGTCAGCATTGCTGTTGTCTGGGCAATCCTTGAAATAATCTCATGTTTGGATCCCTCGTATGTGACATATGAACCAAGGTACTTGAAATTGGAGACTGTTTCTAGTTTTTGTCCCCTCACGTTGGTCTTCATGTTGACGCCACGATATTGTGGTTCATTAGCTTAGTTTTCTCAGCAGTAATTTCCATTCCGTAGGACACAGATATTTTGTCGAGGTGGCTCACTAGGTTGAATTGCTCTTGTTCATCCCCTACTAAGCCATCGGTATCTTCTGCAAAGCGTAAATGTGTTGCTGTCCTGCCTCCGATGTTGACTGCTCCTACGTGCACTTCAAGGGCGTCAGTCGTGATTCTCTCAAAACAATATGTAAAATAGAGTGGGTGAAAAAAGACAATCCTAAAAATCGGATAACCTAGACTACATGTGACGTATTAATGGAGGCCGGCATACACATAGCCAACGTAAAGTCTCAATCAAACGTTCTGTTTTGACAGAAAGAGGAGTAAAAATGTTGTAAACAACTACCACAATACTTGTTGAGATGAGTTGAGTTGAGTTGAGATAGGACGCAAACAGCATGGCCATATGAAATTGGTAATATATGGGAATGTGTGTATGTAACTACGTGCTATGACACTCATGACGTAGGGATAGCTAACAGAATGGCGCAGTCTATGCAATTAAGATGGCATGACATTCTTAATTGTAGTCTTAGTAACTCGTATAGGTGCATAGGCCGAAAACTATGACTTTTGTTTTCCTTTAAGCTTATAAACCCGGTATTATTAACATAACATAAGTAGCGAGAATTGAACATATATTTTGAACAGTTTGGAATACATCATGGCATGTTCATAATGGTTTACGTTTTCTTTTCAGATGGATATAACAACGCCGCCTCAATTGATATCACACGCGTGCAGGTTTGTCTAAGCTAAACTTGACAGCCCCGTGACGCTTCTAAATACGGAATACTAATTTACGGAATACTAAAACGGAAATTGTTAGTACATACATTGCTTATCAGCGTACTGACTGCACGAACGCATAGCAAACCATGGCAACGAGTGGAAATCAGAGCGACTATCGGGGAGGACTGAACATTTCTGAAATACAACAACTAGAAATACTCGTCAACGGTACGAGCAGCCCATTGCCGAACATACGTATGCCGAATACCTACCTCAAGATTGTGTATAGTTCGGTTTCTGTTCTTGGCATTCTTGGAAACTTAATCGTGATCGTCGTCATTGCGAAGAGTACAACAATGCGCAAAATACTGACTAACATTCTAATATTGAATCAAAGTTGCATCGACTTGATGGCAGCGGTCTGTATCATGCTAACGACAACAAAGACATCGGTCGCGCACGATTTATCAGGAATTTTGGGCGAAATCTACTGCAGATTTTGGCTCAGTGACCTTCCACTGTGGAGCTTTCTAATATCGTCGTCGTATTCACTAATCATGTTGACTGTTGAACGTTACGTGGCCGTTGTACATCCAATATTCCATCATAACTCTGTTTCGAAGCGAACAGTCATAATAATGGCCGTCGCATCTTGGTTTCCTGGACTGATAGTCATGCTTGCCCTGCTCGTACCAACTTCTGGTGTCATTGACGGTCGCTGTTCCGTCTTGACTCTCTTTCCCAGTCTCTGGTGGCAGAAGTTCTGTGGCGTAGCGCTGTTCATAGCGCAATACCTCATTCCGATCACAGTGTTCATGATTTGCTACGGCAGGATCTTTCTCTACCTACGGAGCCGTGTATCCCCTCAGGCACAAACCAGTGGCAACGAGGTAGCTGTCCAGAAGGCGCGTGTCTCACGCAACGTTTTGAAGATGTTAGTGATCATCGTCGTATGTTACATCCTATGTTACTCGTGGAACCAATTTATGTTTCTCGCGTTTAATTTCGGCTACGCCGTCGACTTCTCCGGAGGGTTTTACAACTTCACCGTTATCGCGATATTCTTGAACTGTTGCGCCAACCCGGTC
>BSQZ01000006.1:10811661-10841661 GCA_033239005.1 Lamellibrachia satsuma
GTATGGACAACGGGGTAGGCAGACAGGACAAGGTATGTTTTCAATAAAAATAAAATTGTGTGATTGTTTATGTGACACTATTAAGGTAAACTTATATAACCCAAATATACGAATTGGCAAGTCTTACATTTGTTAAATACTAGATTGATAAACAAAACAGTTAGTCCTCACGTTTTCGTATATAACTAATTATGTGAACAATGTGAGGCACCATGCTCAATTTGTTTAACGAAAAATATATTTGATTTTACCTTTTTTCGCTGTTCTTGGAAATGGCAATCAAATTGCTATAGCAATTATGATGGAGTTTAACATACAATTTTCCATTTTATGATAACCGTATATTTTGGGGCACCGACTGAATTTGAATAAAAAAACATGCGTTGTGCAACGGTCTCCCCTAACTACTCACGCAATACTTATTTGCTTACCTAGCTCACTCGCAATGGGATAAATTAATTCAGGAGGGAGCTTTAAATTGTTGAATGCATTGCACATCCTTACACAGTGGAATTAATTTCACATCCATACACTTACCTTGTGTACGAATGTTGTGCAATTGACAAAATATTGAGAAATTTTTAAATGTTGCTGCTACCAGAGCAACCAATCAACACAACCGGCCAGACACTACTAACTAACGTAATTTTCCGGTACTTACGCCACAATACAAAGGCATCAGGGATGAAAGCAAAACTCGGTGTCTTGCATAGTACAGTATTGCAGTACTCAATAAAAAAAAATCGCAATACAGTAGGCATATCAAAGAGTGTAATATATACAGAATCTGGATGCTTATAAAATTTTCGTCACAACCGATACTACACTCGGATTTGAAGGCTACGGGGCATGCGACAAACGGTGGCTCCACATCACGGACCTTGAATAATATTATTATATCAAATATTACTGGACAAACTAAAATACTATGGGTTGTAGGGGCCCACACTGAAACTATTCAACAGCTGCATACCAAATAGAAAGCAATATGCAGAATTGGGCGATATTAAATCTAAAACATTGACAATAAGCACTGATGTCCCACGTGGGTCTATTCTTGGACCGCTGTTGTTTATTATCTACTTAAATGATATTTCACAGTCTAGCGAAATAGTAAATGTTATAATTTACGTATATAAAGCTACCCTTTCAAGTAGGCTAAATAATAAAAAAACGGAGAACATTGATGCTGGTTCCATAATTAAAGACGAACTTGGTAAAATAAGCGAATGGCTTGAAATTAACAAGCTGTCACTAAACATAGACATATCTAGATATATGCTTTTCCACATGCCAAATAAACAAGTAAATGCACCTACACTCCAAATCAGTAGTAAATGAAAAAGTAAATAAATTCAACTTCCTAGGTCTAACTCTGGACACAACACTTTAAAATGGAGGAAACATTCTGAAATAACTTCAAATAAGTGTTCCAGAACATTTGGAGTGTTAAATAAGTATTAACCGAAATATAAAAAAGTTATATGTAATACACTAGTCTTACCACGTATGAATTATTACATCATGCCATGAGGCTCTCAAAGTGAAAGAATATACAAAGTACAAACAAGGCTGTTAGAATACTAACAGCGAGTAGATACAATTCACATACGCATCCGCTTTTGAAAAGATAAAATTAATTAAAAAATCACAGATTTACTAAGATTACAAGAACCTAAGCTCTATTATAAATTTATGTACAACCTATTACCATCGTATATGCAAAATTGGCAGCTGACATCAAATGCAAACATTTACACTCACAACACACGAAAACAACATTAATTACATACAATTAGAACACAACATGAATTTGCTAATCGATCCCTGAGACGCAATCTACCTGACACTTTAAACAATACACCAGCTCTGGAAAAAGAAAAAATCATCACCCATAGTCTAAGTGGGTTTGTGAACTACACCAAACATCAGTACATACAAAACTACCAAACCTCGTGCACTATAGCAAATCGTTATTCATTTAGGAAGAAAGAAGGAAGAACTAACAATGATAAAACAAAAACTAAACACACGCAGGAACTCAACGAACCCACATATTCACAACTGCACAAAGATAATACACACTTTTTAGATTTACAGGCATATACGCACGCACGCACGCACGCACGCACGCACGCACGCATGCATGACACTTCTTTTTCCGTATGTTTGGAAGAATTGTTTGACGAACTCATTTAATGTTATTTAGTTTTATTTTCTCTCTATGAAAGATCATAACCTGTTAGGTCATCTAATTTACTAACTTATAAATATTCTAATTTATAAGGTGAATGAATGAATGCATGAATAAATGAATCTTTGTTTTAAGCAAAAACAACAACAACAATTATAGACAAACATCATAGAACAACATTTCATAACTATAAAATTGTTGAAAAAAGAGAAAGAAGAAGTGTTACTTGCCCTATTACAAATAAAAATACATAATACTGAATAAAATACAGTATTCAATTATTCGCATGTGACAGATTGTTTTGTTTTCAAAAATGGTACATCAGACTTAATATTCACGTCCATTTGTGGCAGGCCGAACGTGAAGTAGTAACTTTAATTATGTCCTTAACCAATTTGAATTTGCCGTCAATTTAACGAAGACCACCTCTATAAATATAGATCAAAAATGTTATTTTATTACCCTATATCTAGTAATTTTTTCACCATACATCATCACCATAAGGTGGATCCTACTGAAAAGTTAAATCATGCAAAATAATGTTATTGTGTAGAATCTAGATAATAACGCTGCTGGCTACTGGCAATTCACGATAGCGCCTAAACTAAATGGAATCCGTAACAGTCAAATCATGTTTCTGAGATTGCCAGATTGCTCTCGGCGAGTTCACGAGGCGAGCGAGAATCGAATAAGCGAGATTACCGGTGCGTGTATATTCTCATTGTGAAGGCAGTATATAGATAGTCATCTTTGTTTAATGTTGGTCGCTAGGTGGCGATACACCAGTGCAAATACTCGCAATAGGCCTACTGTATTGAACATTCCAAATTTAGTATTGCAATACTGTACTATGTGAGACACCGAGTTTTGCGTCCATTCCTGATGGTCTTGTGCGGTGTTGTAAGTACTGGAAAATTACATTACAGTTTCTGGCCGATTGTGTTGATTGGTTGCGATGGGAACAGCTACCTTTGGACATGTCTCAAAGTCTTGTCAATTGCACACGAGGTAAGTGTATGGATGTGCAATTAATTCCACTGTGTAGGGATGTGTAATGCATTCAACAATTTAAAACTCCCTCCTTTATCCCTTCGCGAATGAGCTATGTTCGTTGATGTTCATATAAGTAGTGCGTGAATAATTTAAGTAATATTCAGTGTTAATGTCCCTATAAAATACGGATTTGTGGGATTTTTGGAGGAATACTATCGTATCCCGTTTTAAACGGAAAAATACTGATAAGGTACTTGTAGTTGTGTGTAATTAAGACGCAAGTATAAATTGGAATGACAACCTTACATACGCTTAGATGATAGGCATATATCCAACAAATCCTATAGGGGAAGCCGGGCAAATGTAATCCTATAATTGTGGACGTAATCTATTGTCCCAACTCTCATCCGCGTAAATATCTTGATCTATATATAATTAAGTATTAGATATCCAAGACAAAATCTCAAATGAAAATAGAATAGCTTACTTGATGGGGGATTATAACTTAACTTACTAAACGTTGCTACTCATCAAAAAACAAATGATTTCATAGACGGTGTAATAGCACAAGGATCCGTTCCACATATAACCAAACCAACAATGATAACATCCGTTTCAGCAACTATTATAGTCCACATATATTCAAATCATATCCACCCTAACTATGAATGTGGGATTATTGTCACATACAAAGCTGACCATTTTGGAATATATCCTATACAAAAAATAACATACAAACAAATACGTCAGTTAAACATATCCAACATTTAAACATTTAGGAATGTATTGGCTAGGGCTGATTACTCCTCTGTATTATCTATTATTACCCTATCCCCTGTAATTTTTTTGCAATACATCATCACCATAAGGGGGCTCCTCAATAGCGACTAGTTAGTCTTAGAGGAGTCACCTAAACTACTACCATTATTTCATCTTAATACACACCACGTTCATAGTAAAATAACAAACTTATACTGTGCAATACTGTTTCGTTAACATGGATGTACGTCTATAACTTTTGAAACGTTACAGCGGTCAAAAAATTGTTCTTCTTCTGGAACGGTATCATATTATGATGACAAGAGCATTGGCTTCGATAATCCAAAATCCGGGATGTGGTGCTACCGTTTGTCGCACACACCATAGCCTGCAATCCGAGCGTAGCTTCAGTTGTGACGGAAATTATATATGCACCCAGATTCTGGGTGCATATATAATTAGATTAATTTTCTTTCATCCGGGGATTTAGCTAACTCTTCAAATAAGAGTAAACTTTAAACTTTGATTATGTTGATACAACTGTCATGCTGAAAAGTTAAATCATGCAAAATATTGTTACAGTGTAGAATATCGATAATGACGCTAATTGGCTACTGGCAATTCACGATAGCGCCTAAACGAAATGGAGTCCGTAACAGTCAAACCATGTTTCTGAGGCCAGACTGCTCTCGGTGAGTTCACGAGGCCAGAAAGACTCGAATAAGTGAGACTACGAGTGCGCGTATATTCTCGGTGTGAAAGCAATTTATAGATAGTTAACTTTGTTTCATGTTGGTCGCTAGGTGGCGATACACTAGTGCAAATACTCGTAATAGGCCTACTCTATTGAACATTCCAAATTGAGTATTGCAATACTGTACTATGTGAGACACCGAGTTTTGCGTCCATCCCTGATGGTCTTGTGCGGTGTTGTAAGTACTGGAAAATTACATTAGTAAGCAGTTTCTGGCCGATTGTGTTGATAGATGCGATGGTAACAGCTACCTTCGGAAATGTCTCAATGTTTTGTCAGTTTCACATGAGGTAAGGGTATGGATGTGCAATTAATTCCACTGTGCAGGGATGTGTAATGCATTCAGCAATTTAGGACTCCCCCATTTATCCCATCGCGATTGAGCTAGGTTCGTTGATGTTCATATAAGTACTGCCTGAATAATTTAAGTAATATTCAGCGTTAATGTCCCGTATAAAATACGGATTTATGGGATTTTGGGAGGAATACTATCGTGTCCCGTTTTACTACAGATTTGCTTCAAACGGAATAATACTGATAAGGTACTTGTTGTTGTGTGTGATTAAGAAGCAAGTATAAATTGGAATGACAACCTTACATACTTTTTGATGCTAGGCAGATATCCGACAAATCCTATAGGGGAGGCCGGGCACGTATTTTATTCAAATTCCACCTGTGCCCCAAAATATATGTTTATCATAAAATGGAAACTTGCATCATAATCTCTGTGGTAATTTGGTTGCCATTTCTAAGAACAATGAAGAAGAAGACGGTAAAATCAAATATTTTTTCATTAAAAATGTCGCATGGTGCCCCACTAGTGCTCAGGTACGATTTGTTAGGTGATTTTTTAATGATAATGAGAACTTCATTAATAGTTGCAGGTGTGAAACACTGTAGTGCATTTCCAGGAAGAGGTGGTTCAGGATAATCATAGTCATTATCGTTAATGGCAAAATTATATAGAATATATATATATATATATATATATATATATATATATATATATATATATATATATATATATATATATATATATATATATATCTATATATATATATATATATATATATATATATATATATAATACATATATATATATATAAATATATATATATATATATATATATATATATATATATATATATATATATATATATATATATGAGCAAGATTAATAGTACCACCACAGTTGCTGTTGCTGCTGCAGCTGCGGTTGGTGCTGCTGATACTGCTTTAATACACCACCACCACCACCATCATCACCACCACCACCACCACCACCACCACCACCACCACCACCACCACCACCTCCACCATCACCACCACCACCACCACCACCAATCACAAGCGTGGTATTTTGTTACACTAAAACTTTATGTTTGAACACGTTCCATGTCCAATGTTAGTTATTACCGATGTCCTTAGTGAGAGTCAAAGTTCACTTGAAAAGCCAAAGTTTATCTGCTCTACTCGTGCTACGTCTTCCGTGGTTTATTTTATAACATATTTCACGTGCTTCTTTACATCAATCCTATATTCAGATTTACGAAAATTGGGATCCGTGCTAATAAATATCCTTTCGGTGGTTATCGTACAACATACACTGATGCAGTTGTATATAAATTACTCAACTGCATAAAGGTTTACGTCAACTATGCGTTGTATTTTATCGTTGTGTTTTCCAACGACGTCAAAAGTAGTTAGGCGGTTTATTATATAATAACAGTCCTTGTCCGGTCGACTATGTTCGTGTAGAAAATAACGTCTCATAACAGAGAAAATACATATCGTTGATAGCAGGTAGTAGGGTGAACAATGCAACACGCATTCCTAACAACATATTACATTACATACTATTACACGTGTTTAATCACTACACCTGGGATTAAATATATGTATAATGTCACCTTCATTCCACTAGCGATTAGCTTGACTACGTCTAGCTGCCGATTCAAGCTGACCAATGAAAGTTGATTAACACAGCTTGGAACAATCGTAGTTGGGCGAACTGGTGGTTCTCTGCATACGTAAATGTTATACAAATAGAGGCACGTTCTTATGTAGCGCGGTTTTGAAGCATTCAGTTACGCTGAATTTACTGAGTGAAGATTATTCATTCACATATCCAACTGTTACATGCAGTGATACTTAGAATGGACACGTAATCGAACGCGATTTAGTGTTTCATAGCTTGCATGCATACACTACCTCTGCAAACCGAATAAAATACATGCGTGGTGCAACGGTCTCCCTTTATATAATTTGTCGGGTATCTGCCTAGCATCAAAAGTATGTGTTAATCACACATAAAAACAAGTACCTTATCAACATTTTTCCATTTGAAACAAATCTATATTGAAACGGGATACGACAGTATTACTCCCCAAATGCTCAAAATCCATATTTCATCCGGGAAATTAGCGCTGAATATTACTTAAACTACTCACGCACTACTTAATTTTTACCTCACTCGCTATGGGATAAATAAATTCGGGAGAGAGTTTTAAATTGTTGACTGTATTACACATCCCTACACAGTGGAATTAATTGCACATCCATACACGTACCTTATGTTGTGCAGTAAAATATCGAGACATTTCCAAATGTAGCTGCTACCAACTGCAAATATAGTTGCTACCAACCGCAACCAATCAACACAAGGGGCCAGACAATTCTAACTAAAGTAATTGTTCAGGAAAGACAGTCGGAAGCTTATGGAGATGTTAATAGATGGAAGCAAATGCATGAATAGACAGACGGAGATGGCTGGGTGAAAGGTCAAATGTGAATAATCCAACACATGTGGCTATGCGCGAAGTCAATTTTGAAATATATGAGAAGACGGCACGTATTGCTTTAGTTGAGGACGTTGCTCACTTCCACACAAGTGCATCCTCAGTTTGACCTAAGTGCACCAAATGGGGCTGACTAAAAGATACGAATAGTTTCTCTCTAATGCTAAGATGCTTCTTGTAATGAATATTCGTCATATTATTGTACATTAGGTCGCTAGGTGTAGTTCTTGGGAAGAATATAGGACAAGTTAAATATTTGGTCACTAGGAGCTGCAGTTGTTAACAACAACAAGATCAAAAAGAAAGACAAGAACAAAAAACAAGAAGAACAAGAACAAGAACAAGAACAACAACGACAACAACAACAACAACAACAACGACCAAACCGGAAATAATCCCTGGTAAATAATTGGCATGATTTGTATGCAAATTATTTCGTAATTTTTGAGCTAGGGGCACTTTAGTACATCAGCTCATACGATATCCATCAGGGAATACTAGTAAAAAGTATCCAACAGGTGGCGCTCACGTAGTTCCGTAACAATCATCTAGGTGGCACCATTACCAACTGCCACGTTGCGCATGCACAACCGGAAGCTTAATGTACCTGCCTACTAATGACCACTTATTAGTATGGACAAATTATAGGTGGACTTTCTGTCCTGGTTAATGTAGACATATAGTACAAACTAAAAACTGCATAATTACAATTGAAATGTGTTTGAGGCTGACCCCTTTTTGGTGTAGATTGATTGACTATTACAGGCCATTGCGATACTGAATTTATTGCCATCCATAGCATACTGGTTGGTTAAACAATAATATCCATACTAAACGTGCTATTATAGTGAACTTACATTTCTTTATATTATCGAAAATTAGGCTACGATATCAGGTGAGCCAACTTTACAATATGTAAAGATCGCTTTATTGCAATTATTGACAGAGCCATCAATCATTCATTGAAAACCGTGAACAGTGAATAGGATGTTATGAATAATGTAAACTGAATAATGTAATCTCAAGAGAAGTGTGTCTATGGCTACGTGTCTATGGCTAGGTCGTTCACATATCGCTCGGACTGTTTCAGTTCGTAACTGTTCGCTATCAGATTCATCTTGTCGTTCGTGCAGCGTCCATATATGCTTTCACAAACCCCGCCACCCCGGCTCACAATCGGCGATGCAGGCAGCCCGTTCGAGACTACACTTCTTGCGACATTCGACCAAGTCGTCGGGCATATCAAAAAGCGCGCATGCATAACATTTCATGGCTCTGGTCCTACTCATTATCGAGTGGTTGGACCTGAAACACTGTGAAATCGTAACAATGGTAAGTTATGCGCAAAAACACCACCACCACCACAACCACCGCCACCGCCGCCGCCGCCACCGCCACCACCAACACCACCACCACAATCACCACTACCACTACCACCACACCCACTACTTACCTCTAAGAACTGACTTGTAATCAATTTGTTTTAAATGTTACACAATGCATCATTTCGCTGGTTTTATCTCGGAACTTGGCAAGTGGGGCTAGATGTAGAATGATTGCAGTCGAGCGTTATTGGTTTCACCTTTTTCGGTAATTAGGCATGTCGCGTGTCGGAAGCAATGTATAAACGCGTGGTGCTGCTCCTCTTGCCTTTGAAGGGGCTTTCAAGTATAGTAATGTAGCAATAATAGAGGTGTCGAAATGAGTCTA
Organism: Lamellibrachia satsuma; assembly: GCA_033239005.1. NCBI lineage: Eukaryota > Metazoa > Annelida > Polychaeta > Sabellida > Siboglinidae > Lamellibrachia > Lamellibrachia satsuma. Next base: position 10,820,870 of record BSQZ01000006.1, read on the forward strand.
ATAATAACTAAATAGATTTGCTTCCAGGCAAGCGTGGTATTTTGTTACACTAAAACTTTATGATTGAACGCGTTCCATGTTCAATGGAATTATTTATGTCCGTAGTGAGAGCCAAAGTTAATTTGAAAAGCCACATTTCATCTGCTCTACTTATGCTGCGTCTTAGCTTTTTCGGCGGTTTATTGTATAACATCTTTCACGTGCTTCTTCGGATAAACCCTAGATTCAGATATAAGAAAATAGGGATCCGTGCTAGCTGATATCCTTTCCGTGGTTATCGTGCAGCATACAATCATGCAGTTTTTTTTTTAAATTACTCAGCCGCATAAAGGTTTACGTCAACTATGCGCTGTATTTTATCGTCTTGTTTTGCAACGACGTCGAAAGTAGTTATGCGGTTTATTGTATAATAATAGTCCTTGTCCGGTCGACTTTATTCGTGTAGAAAAATAATGTGTCGTCACAGAAACGTATCGTTGATAGCAGGTAGCAGGTGGAAGATTGTAACACGTATTCGTGACAACATATCACATTACGTACTATTCCACGTGTTTAATCACTATACCTGGGATTAAATGTCATATGCGTATATGTCATCTTCATTCCACTCGCGATTAGCTTGACTACGTCTAGTTGCAGATTCAAGCTGACCAATGAAAGTTTATTAACGCAGCTTGGAACATTCGTAGTTGGGCGAACTGATGGTTCTCTGCATACGTGAATGTTATAAAAAGTAGAGTACATTCTTACACAGCGCTGTAGCCAGTCCGAAGGACTGTTCAAAAAGCATTACCCTCACCCCTTGACAGATATGTTCATTCCAACACCAACTCGACTTCTTTGGGAAGCATTCAGTCACGCTGCATTTACTGAGTGAACATATCCACCATTGTTTATAGCCATATATTCATTTATACAAGAAAATGCTTTGATCATGAACTTATTTTCCTCGAACAATAAAATATTGGAATTCATTACCAGACGCAATAGCCAACATCACAGAACCACAGCAATTTAAGCAAGCTCTCACACACTTAGTCCCAAACAAACATGACTAAATAGCATGCGCACCCAATCCTGACCGTTTGACTCCATAGGAGTGTTGGCTAGTATTGCTACAAGACAAGACAAGACAAGACAAGACTATTAATTTACTTAACATATCAATTGCTACATGCAATAATACTTAGCCTGGACGCGTAATCGTACACGAGTTAGTGTGCCATAGATTGCATTACACACTACCTCTGCAATTACCCGACTATAATGATTGTAGAATGGTTACCATTATTTCTACTTTTTCGAAAAAAGTTGTTGTTAATTATTAGTCAGAGGCAGGAGTTTATAGTAAGTTAGTTCCGGACTCCGACAGGGAAGTCAGTGAGCGTTAATAGGGTTGTTTACCTTTCGAAAATTGAGATAGCATAATGAATAGTCAGAAACAGTGGAATATTAGTTAGAATAAGTATTACTACTACACATATACTATATACACAAACTTCTTATATACATATATTAAGAAACGTGTTGATGTTGGCTGGTTCGGCATGGTTGGCTGAACTAATGGCCATATTATCCGTTATCGCGCCGACTTCCGGTGTCATTGACGGTCGTTGTTATGTCGTGGCTCTTTTTTGTGGCAGAAAGTTTGTGGTGTATTGTTTTTTTCGGTACACTATATTATTAAGATTACCGTCGTTATTAATTGATACAGTAGAATTGTCAAGCATCTTCGGATTCGTGTAATACCACAAACAGAGTCCAGTAGCAACGAGGCAACAAGTCTAAATTCGGGCACCAGTCGCAACGTTATAGAAATTTTCGCGTTTAATTTCTGCTATCCCATCTACTTCACGAGCGGGTTCTATAACTTCACCGTCATAGCGCTGTTTGTTAACTGTTGCATCAACCCGATCATTTACGCGCTGCAGTACGAAACATTCCAGAAAGTTCTCTTTAAATGCGGATGACCTGCACCCATCGCAACGACTACGTGATTTGCAATATATGTCTTGCAGCTTGTTGCATTATAAAACTGTATTTTTTGTAAGCAACTCGTTCGTCTTCTGTAAGTGGCAACTAGTAACCACGCATGCCCATTAGTAAAATGCAATCTCACTTGTTCTAAATTGTGCTGCTTGTACATGTGATATACACTCCTTTGTGTTATAAACTTCTTTAATTGTTGTACTTACTCTTTGAAGAACAATAAAAAGTGGTGAATATTTGTGCGGTTGATATGATATATTTGAAGATAGTGAAATTATATTGATATATCATAGCTAAGCCGGCTTTATAATGCTCATTACGGAGTGACACTATGCAGGTGTTATATATAAAAACACGAACCATGTAGATTTAATTAATGCGTAAAACAAATCATGGTTTTGTGCCTATGCTACTTACTTTACTTAATGATGTCATCCACTTAATGTGGTGACATGATGATTTTCTTCCAGTGATTTCGGTTTTTCATTGCACTTAGTAATTTTTTTCTGCTGAGGTTCGTGTCTTTCTCTAGGATGTTTTGTAGAGTTGTTGTTGGTCGACTTCTTCTCCGAGGGCCATCGGGCTTCCAGAACAGGAATTTGTTGGCTAATTCGTCATGACGCATCATGTGACCTGCCAAACGAAGGAGCCGTTATCTAACGATGGTGGTAATCCGTGGGAGGAGCCATACAGTTCTTGGTTGGTCACATGATGGCTCCATGATACGTTTTATTTTTTTGCAGCATTCTTGTTTAGGTGCCATTCAGTGCATTGTTTACTGTTTGTGTTAACGACAATGAATCGCATCCATATATCAGGATCGGTTCCACCGCCGTCCTGAAAGTCTTCAGTTTGGTGAGTCTTTGTCAAGGGTGTGAGCTGCCGTCCATGCCTAGGCTTTTTTACATTGGATGTCATGTTGTGAGTTTGTGTACGATCCGAAATATTTAACATCCTCTACTTTCTCAATTTGACTCACATCTGAAGAGTGTACACTATCATTAGCAGACTCGTAGATATGTATGTGTTTTGTTTTAATTGGATTGATAAATAGTCCAGTATATTTGGAAGAACTTTCCACTTTATGAAGTAAAAGTTCTGCTTTTGTATCCGGTTGTCGTACAAAACGATATCATCGGCATAATCCAGGTCAGACAGATGGGAGGCTGGATGTCTGGTGCTTCGGTGTCTGGTTAGAGTTAGTCCTTCTCTGTCATCAATCGTAGTGCTTAGGGTGTAGTCCAAGATTATGATGAACAGGTATGGGGTGAGAGGGTCTACTTGGAGAACTCATGTGTTAGTGTTGACATTTGCGCTTTCCCCCTCGGAAGTCCATACAACTGCAGAGGTGTTTACAAAAATTATATGTATGACTTTGACGATCTTCTCTGAGATGCCATACGCATGGAGAATCCGTATGGCATCATCGAGGAAATGGGAAACCACCATAAAGAAGCTGGCATTATTGTCATCGACTTCAGGAAAGTCTTTGACTCTGTAAACAGAAACAAACTTTTCCGCACGGAGAATCCGGAACAGTCTGTTTCTATCTACATGATCTTAAAGGCTTTCTCGAAATAATTACAGCTTCCTTGATGATGCGTCTAAGAGCAAGAATTTGTGAAGAAGTAGATCGTAGGGGACTGAATTCGTTTTGGTTTAGATTAAGATCTTCTCTAGCTCAGTGCGAATTATGTTAAGTAGGAGTCGATTGTAAATATTTACAGCGGTCTGTGTTAAACCTTTTCCACCATAGTTTTCAGGAAGAAGTCTCCTTTTTTTAAGTACAGGGACGATACATGAGAGCCTGCATTTCGGTGGTCTATTCCGTAAGTATGTTTCGTTGCAGAACTTCAATAAATCTTTCCTTAACTAGGGTAGTCGCCCCACTTCAATGGGGCTTTGCCAAGTTTCATTTGTTTGATAGCAATGTTGACTTCTGCTACTGAGAATATGTCGGTGTCAATGTTGGGGTGGGTGGTTCTCATAGATCGGATCCACTGAATGGCTGACCACAAACCGTTTGATTGGTGGATACAGCTGGAGAGGCATTGATTCGGTGGTGCAACATATTTTGGCCTTTGATTACTAAACTTCTCCCGTTCTGACCTAGCATTTAGTATGATTGAGAATCTGTGTTGCTTCCGACGGTCTTTCGATTTCGGTCGAAGGCACTTAATGCGTCTCACTGGAAATCGATTTCTTAGAACTGTGAGGCGCTTATTGATGTCTCAATAAACATGTCAGCCCTCAGTATAATTGAGATTTAACCAGAATCTCCCACTATTAGAACACCTTCTTAGAAAACCGATTGCGTGATATTCTTGAGTGTTGTTGGAAATGGATATTTTTTAAGTGCATTGCCCCCAAACCATGACTTATGTTTCGCTTTTTCGACACAACTCCAGTTTCTAACGTTGTACTTTGATTTACCTCAGATCTAACCTATTTCCCCCACTCCATTGTGGGGTTAGTAGTGTAGATGACGACCCTTCACAGAGCTACCCGGAATGACTGTTATGTAAAAGATGGACACCGGGATTGTTCGAATGGCCACGGCTGATGCCATTCGAAGTCGAAGGAGGAAGAGTCGAACCGGCCAATATGATAACTTGTCAGAAAAAAAACTTATTTCTTAATTTCTCATTAGTTAGTATTTAACATGAAACCATCGTGTTTCGCTATGCTTGGTCTCTTGACATCACAGGACACCAAGTAGAACGGTTTTCGATATGATGTTTGAACATGAAGAAAATGAACTATGAAAAGCAACGCATCCTAACAATGAATTGATTCACCACATAATTTAGTGTTATCACTAAACTAAATTATGTGTGTGTGTGTGTGTGTGTGTGTGTGTGTGTGTGTGTGTGTGTGTGTGTGTGTGTGTGTGTGCGCGCGCGTGTGTGTGTGTGTATGTGTGTGTGTGTGTGTGTGTGTGTGTGTGTGTTTGTGTTTGTGGGTGTGTGTGGGTTCGAGCGTGCGTGCGTGCGTGCTGAAGCGCTTGTGTGTTTATACATGCATATAACAGTTTTATTTCGAATAACGTTCTTTGCTCTTTGATGGCTTTGTGTAATCTCACGCAAGGCTTGCTAGCTATGAACAACATATTTGATTGCGGTACCTCATAACGTTGCCTGACAAGCGAACTCGCTTATCGGTTCGCAGGACCACTATAGCGAGCCTATCATTGCAAAGGGCATGACAACACGCAGCATGAAGATGCCGGTAGGCTGTTATTAATTGCTGAAAATCGAATCACTAGTGTTGCTGCCTTCGTGGATGATAGACGTGTTCAGCTCACCCTGAGAAAGTAAGTGCTAGCGCACGCGTACATGAAAACAAAATTATTACCATAGGCTTATATGGAGTGTATTTTTTTCAAACTTTACTCATGTTATTGGTTAATGGTGATTCTGAGTTTTGAGAATCATTTTAGTTGACACGCGTTTTCTTTTGGTGAAGCAAGAGATTGGGTCAACCCTTGAATAATTTATTTGTGGTTTTATTGTGTACATTTTAATTATTTGTGCATAAAGCTGAACAGTATTTCGTTATTTAAGAATCATCATTGAGAACGAGCACCAGAGCACTATCTAAATTACACCGTGCTCTTACTAACACCATGTGTCTTGTAGTTATGCAACCATCCTATACTTTGAAAATTGCTTCTTCGTAGCAATTCAGTCATAAATAAACACATTTTGGATGTAAACTTAATATGTTCGTCCGAAGTCACACTGTGTTTAAATTTTTTCTCTGAGTTCCAGGATCAACTTAGTTGCTCTTCTTTGCATTCTGTCCAGGTTATCTATATATGTATAACTAAGTTACCTGCTGTATCCCCATCAAATCTTCCCTAATCAACAATGAATTGACGGTTAAGTCTTCTGCCATATATTTTGCTGAAAGATTTTTGGATTTTCACGTTTCAGTTATATCTATGTAACGTGCGTTGTTCTAATTTGTGTTGTCTTCTACATTTCCAGAATGTTTATGAATCCTCCCCTTTATTTTCTTGTGTGTACTTTTTTTCTAATATCCTTTCGTCCAGACTGTATCCTTTGTTTTCTCATGAGAACAAATGTCTAAATGACTATCGATCTCAACAAATAACTCTTGTTGAAAGGTTCCAGTTTGACGTTGCCATCTTTTTCTGCAGTAGAAAGTAATTTCAATCTATGTTTGTTAACTATTTCCGATCACTTTGTGGAAATGTTCTCCTCTATTGATAAGGCCTGAGGTATGTGTTCGTAGTGTCCGTGGCTTGTGATATAGGACGTAGATTCAAACACAGGTTTCGCTGGTTTGTGACATTTGTTCAATGTTTACCATAAGATCAGGTACAATTCAATGCACGACGAACCCACTGTTCAGCAAACGTCGCCAATAAACGCAATGTGCACTCTGATTCATGAGTTCACAATGTCATGGCTACAATATACTGTGTTGGTAAACTCAGCCAGTGACGTCTAGAATGTCGGTAAGTGGGGGGGGGGGGTTTGGGTGGGAGACCAAGAATGTCATAATTTCTGTGATCCGAGGAGGGACTAATCAAATACCAAACATTCCCCAAATATGCCAATGGGGGTAAGACATTATAGAACATGTGAGAAAAGCCTGATTCCTATTATATGTTGAAGGCTTCTGTTCTCAAACGAGTTCAGTTTATCGTATGGTGACTCTGCGCGCCACCAACTTTCCGCTCCATCTATCCATTTGCACTGCGATAACAATTTAGTTTATCATCATGTTCGTTGACCGTTTCAGAATGTCAATATGATGTTCAGTTTGCTGAAAGAAGCTATCGTTTTGGCCAACCGGATTCGTATCCCCACACCGATGCCCCAAAACTTGTCGTCACTTTCTCAAGTAGGCGAAGTTTCTGATCTTCTCTATTGGTGTGTTGATCATGATGTCACATTGTTGTGCTTTAAGTGGTTTCGCCTTTATCGCACTGATCTTCAACCTTGTTTGTTCAGTCCAATATTTCAGATTATCCTTTATTCGTGTTTCTTTGCATCGCCTCACATGTGGTACTTATTCGAGCTAGGTCATCTGCAAAGTCATTGTCATTTTGTACTGTGTTGTCAAACCATCATATTCCCGATGCGCACTTTCTCATGGTCCAATATATTGCTGTTCCAAACGGGAGGATGCAGCCTTGTTTATTCCAGGTGTCATGTCAACAGCAGTGTATCTTGTGGTTCGTGAATAGCACTTGTAAAATACAAAAAAGTAATGGATTTGGGGATATGCATCTAAAAGAGAAAAAACAACAACCATGTGCAACTAAAAGAAGAGAATATCACGACAGCGAATGTGTTTTAAAAGTTGGAAACCCAGTAATTTCTCCGTGTGACTGTGGTCTGACATGTTAAAAGCGTATGCGCAGTTCAATGACAATCGGATAATCTAGATTACATGCGACGTGTGAGTCAATATATCGCATGCAGAAATATAGAAATATTGACACTGCAAGTGATCGAATGAGTCTGATTGTGGATCGAAGGGCGATGTTTTATCTTTCCATATTGGTTTCAGTCTTGTCAGCATTGCCGTTGTCTGGGCAATCCTTGACATCAACTCAGGTTTGGATCCTTCGTCTGTGACAACTGAACCCAGGTACTTGAAGTTGTACACTGTTTCTAATCTCTGTCCCCTCACATTGGTTTTCGTGCTGACGTCATTGATGTTGTTGGTCATTAGGTTGGTTTTCTCAACACTAATTTCCATTTCGTGGGACGCAGATGTTTTGTGGAGGCGGGTCCTACAATAACTAGCTCCTTTTATCCCCTGCTAAGCCATCGGTATCATCTGCAAAGCAAAACGTGAATTTGTTGCTGTCCTGCATCCGATGCTGACAGTTCCTAGGTGATCTTCAAGGGCATCAGTCATGATCCCAAAATATGTCAAATAGAGTGGATGAGGGAAGACAGCTCTGAACATCGGATTACTTAGACTACATATAACCAACATAAAGTATCAACCAAACAGAAAAAGGACTAATTTAGTAAACAACTGCTATATTCGTTGCTGGTGAGTTTGGACGCAAAGAGTACGGCCATATCATATTGGCATGCATAGGAATATGTGTATGGAAATACATGTTATGACACGCGTAACATAGGGCTATCTAACAGTATGCGTTCAACAAGGTTTCTGTAATAAAGCACTTGCGTGACATGCTTCAATGTAGTTACAACTGATTATGTGTTAGTAACCCTTATAGGTGCATATATCGAAAACTATGACTTTAGTTTTTTGTTTTGTTTTTTTAAGCTTACGATACATCCTCGGTATTATTAACTTGACAGACGTAGCTAGAATTGAACATGTATTTCGAACACTTTGAAATACACCATGATGGTTTGCGTTTTCTTTTCAGATGGACATAACACCGCCGCCTCAATTTATATCACGCGCGTGCAGGTTTGTCTAAGCTAAACTAGACAGCCCAGTGACGCTTCTAAATACGGAATACTAAGTTACGGAATACTAAAAGGGAAACTGCTAGTACTGACAGTGCTTATTATTGTACTGACAGCACGGACACCTACCAAACCATGGCAACAAGTGGAAATGAGAGCGACTATCCGGGAGGACTGAACTTTTCTGAAATACAACATCCAAACCCACTGACGAACGTACGTATGCCGAATGCCTACCTCAAGATTGCGTATGGTTCGGTTTCTGTTCTTGGCATTCTTGGAAACTTAATAGTCATCGTCGTCATTGCGAAGAGTACAACAATGCGCAAAATATTTACTAACATTCTAATATTGAATCAAAGTTGCATCGACTTGATGGCAGCGGTCTGTATCATGCTAACGACAACGAGGACGTCGGTCGCGCACGATTTATCCGGAATTATGGGCGAAATCTATTGCAGATTTTGGCTCAGTGACCTTCCACTGTGGAGCTTTCTAATATCGTCATCGTATTCACTAATCATGTTGACTGTTGAACGTTACGTCGCAGTTGTGCATCCGATATTCCATCATAACTCTGTTTCGAAGCGAACAGTCCTAATAATGGCCGCCGCATCTTGGTTTCCTGGACTGATAGACATGCTTGCTCTGCTCGTGCCAACTTCCGGTGTCATTGACGGTTGCTGTTACGTCATGACTCTCTTTGCCAGTCCCTGGTGGCAGAAGTTCTGTGGCGTAGCGCTGTTCATAACGCAGTACCTCATTCCGATCACAGTGTTCATAACTTGCTACGGCAGGATCTTTCTCTACCTACGGAGCCGTGTATCTCCTCAAGGACAAACCAGTGGCAACGAGGTAGCTGTCCAGAAGGAGCGTGCCTCACGCAACGTTTTAAAGATGTTAGTGATCATCGTCGTGTGCTACATCCTATGTAACTCGTGGAACCAATTTACTTTTCTCGCGTTTAATTTCGGCTACGCAGTCGACTTCGCCAGTGAGTATTACAACTTCACCGTTATCGCGATATTCTTGAACTGTTGCGCCAACCCGATCATCTACGCACTGAAGTACGAGGTATTCCAGAAAGAATTTAGAAAGCTATTCTTTACATGCGGAACACACATAAACAGCGAAACGTCTACTAGACCGGTACCAATTTCAGAAAACTAAAATCAGGCATGTTTGAGTAAAGCATGCCATCAAACGGTTTTAGGGTGATTTGGAAATGAGGCATCCAAAAAGTGATGTTGGTAAACTGTGGGATTGGTCCTTGATTCACTAAATAAAAAAATATGGCGCCCGATTCGGCCACGGTGTAATACATACATTAATGTAATAATTACTTAACAACGGTTTTATGGTGCTTTGGGTGCGCTGCATAAAAGTGATTTTGGCAAACTGTTGTTGGGGTCGATGACCCACTAAATTAAAAAACGAAATCCCTACCGATGTGTAAACGAAACAGAGAAACACCCTTCTAGTTAGAATAATAATGATATCTTAATCTCTTTGCAACACTGTTATGGTGATATGAGTGTGGTGAATTCACAAATAGATGTTGGCTAATTGTGGAAGGAATTCTTGACCCCCTAAATTAGAAATTACACTTTTATTACTGAACATTCTTCAGGATAGTTCATTTTCAAATCAAATAACTTTCATTTTACATATCCAAGGTGTGTTTAGTTTACCTGGTAGAGGCTTTCATCAACGTGACACGTTGATGAAAGCCTCTACCAGGTAAACTAAACACACCTTGGATATGTAAAATGAAAGTTATTTGATTTACAAATTACACTCAGTCAGCACATCCAGATCACCGTAAGACCGTTTGTTGCCATGCTTTACTTAAACATTACCTACACAACCCTTCTTACGGTACCCATTTGGATGCATGCACCAGTCTATACATGATTGTGTCGCCTCGTTGTGTAGTTGGTAGGTCAACGTTTTCACATTGGATTGTATTGTGAAAATATCGAGTACGTACGATTGCCACTTTGACTAGACTGCGTACACTTGCACGCACGCACGCACGCACGCACGCACGCACCCACGCACCCACGCACCCACGCACGACCACACACACACACACAAACACACACACACACACACACACACACACACACACACACACACACACACACACACACACACACACACACACACACACACACACACACACACACACACACACACACACACACACACACACACACACACACACACACACACACACACACACACACACACACACACGCACACACACACATATATGTACAGTAAAATATATATTAATATAAATAAAATGAATTAAATGAATAAAATAAGTAAAATAATAAAATAAATGAAGTATAGCAAATCTATTAAATAAATTTAATAAATCATGTTAATAATATATAAATAAAAATTACAATAATATAAAAAGAATTTGTTAAATAAATACTGATAAAATAGTTAAAGCAAAACTAATATACGTATGAATTATAAACAAGTAATAATAATTTAGTTAAACGTGACATATATATATATATATATATATATATATATATACATATACCTATCTATATATATATATATATATATATATATATATATATATATATATTCGACTATTGCATCTATAAATTATAAATAAATAATATTAGTTGATTGTAACCATGATGTATATATTTATATATAGATATGCATGCATATACATTATTTATAAATACTAAATTAATTAATAATTATATGAATATTGCTGATAGCACAATTTGTGGAACAAATGCGTCTACTGGGTCACCTGGCTATATTAATTCAATCGTATCCTCTTGCTAAGTAGTTAGCAGAACTGACTGAGCCGCGTTATGGACGCTTCTGCAGAAATCAGTCCACAGCAGGTAACACATTTACCCCTGTGTGGGACATTTTACTTCCACTGGCATAGACACCAGGTAAAAGGGACCAACGGCTTTTTGTGTATCTTCCGAAAGACACAGGGAAAGTGGGGTAAACGAACGGCAGTAGGTGGTTTCGTGCCCCTGTCCCCTGGTGGATATATATGTGAAGGAATTGTCTTCGAGCTGTACATACAGCGTGGCTGGTTGCTTTGAGAAGAAGAGTTGGTGTCTATCACGCGGTGAAGTTTAAGGCGCTTTGAACAGACTGGACCGGATACGGCGCCATAAGAACTTACCTGTTAGTTTTACCGAAACAGTAGCACAATAATAGACGCCGCATAACATAATTGCGGATAACAGAATCCGCCTTTTAGTAGAATGAAAATGGATAATGGTTCTGTTAAAACTACACGCCAAATTCACGTCAACTTTTTAGTAGAATTAGACACACATAAATATTATACATTATACCCGTTGCAACGCTGACAAGTCCACGCGAGATTTACGTGCGACTCTCGCCTATCTAAAAATATTTGTCGTTCGGGAATAACAATTTACAGCATTTCGTATTTTCTATATTATAATGCAGTAAATGATTATGAACGAAAGAAAGCCCAATCTGTTTACGTACATCCACTTCCACAGCAATCTGACTCTGACTTGGTCTTCAAAAATTACACAAATCAATCAGCCGCTTAACACAATAATAATTATCTGGCTCGAAGTGATTATATTAATAGGAGTCTAATATGTATTTAAAACAATACTTACAACGTTAGAGTTTGTTTAGTATATCAATACTTTTCATACGGGCGAAATGTCCATAAGAAAGATATGCTCTGCCCGTATGAGATTTGTTTGTCTTCAATATTAAATGTAAACTAAGAAAAGAAAAATTTTAGCACAGCGGCCAAAAACGTGCAACCCTGTATTTGCGTGTAGCCACCATCTAGCCTACCGACCGGTGCTTTTCAATGTTGCCGTCCATGCTATTTATAACCCGATCGGGTTCAAATCTCGAAAAGAACGAAATACGGCAATGCGGCAACCACATTCCGTAGCTATTTGGGCACAGTATATTGTGTGTGCTCCGCCTATTTTATTCACAAATTCAACGGTTGTTGGGATATTTTCATTTTGTTGCCAGCTACGCGCGTCATAAAGCACAATTGGTTAAGATGTTAAGGTAAAACAGTTGCAAAAAATTTTAACTGTATGAAACTTCGCATTGCCTGTATCTGCTGAACCTTAGAAAAACCTGATCAAACTTATATCTATATAACGTGAATGGTAGTAAAGTTAAATAAAGAATATATCTGAATAAATTAACACAATTATTAAAACAAAATGTTGAGATGTCCCTTGGATGTAGGCGAACATTAAAAATGTATTTAATGATAACTGTGATAGCAATTTAATGATAACTGTTATGTGCCTTTCATGACAAGATAATTACTCGCCAAGTAGTAATTCACCTGCGGAGTAGGCCATATATCCTACGGAATAGACCGACAGAGACGTGTATGGACAACGGGGTAGGCATAAGGGACAAGGTATTTTTTTTAATAAAAATATTTGAGAAAAAAATTGTGTGATGTTTGTGTGACACTACCAAGGTTATTACAATATTACAAAAAAGGCGTCCCGCAAAGTCCGGTTCAAAAGCCGGTTAGTATACATATTTTATCTCAACAAATTCTGAAGTTCCTCGCCAGGCGCCTCTTTGTAATATAGTACTAGCAAATATGTTTAAAAACAAGGTTGACACATATCTCAGGAGGGCGGGTTACACATAAATGAAAAATGCCAATGGGTCCCTTGTCCACTTGCCATCTAGGCCTTTGCCTTCGGTGGCAATCTTGTTAAATCTTGTTAAAGACGTGTAAATCCGTAAACTCAATTCTACATCGACAGAAATTAAAAGCACTACTTGAACAATCTTCATTGGATACATTGACATTGTGTAGTTCTTAAAAAAAATATTTCCCAGAAATGATTGTTCGCATTTGGTCGAATTTTGGCATTAATGATAATGACTATGATTTCCCTGAACCACCACTTTCTGAAAATACACTACAGTGTTTCACACCTGCAACTGCTGGTGATGGTCTCATTACCATTAAAAATTCTCCTAACAAATCGTGTGATCTAGACCCATTTCCAAAACGTCTTCTTAAAAGTTGTATCAATAAAATATTTGTTCCTATTACTACTATTATAAACCTTTCAAGGCAGGGCCGAGTTTCAAGCAAGTTCTTGTAAATCCTCTGTGTAAAAATGACCTAGAAAGTTATCGTCCTATCTCCAATCTAAATTTTCTGTAAAAGTATTGGAAACGGTAGTTGCTAACCACCTTCATGAACATAACTTATCAATGATCTACAGTCTGCATATAAACTATTTCATTCCACCGAAACGGCTCTTTTCAAGATACACAATGATATAATTGACAACATGGAGACCGGCAAGGTCACTGCATTCACTTTAATAAATCTCGCAACAACGTTCGATACAATTGATCATTCAATCCTTTTATAACGCCTTCATAGACATTTTGTCATTTCTGGCATAGCTCGTCTGTGATTCAAATCATATTTATTTTTCAGACAGATATCAAAGCATTAATATATCTGGCACACTATCTTGCCCACAACACCTTCCATTCGGAGTCCCGCAACGATCCGTTTTTAGATCTGTTCTGTTTAGCTTATATACTAATATATCTCTCCAAGTAATTTATAATAATAATCTCAGTCATCACCTGCATCCTGATGTCACACATGTTTACATATCACTGTCACAATCAGATGCACAATAAGTAGTTGTCTCAACGACATCTTGTTTTTGGTGGAATGATTTCTCTGTCGCTGCGTCTAGGGTCTGGAATGAACTACCCATCAATTTGAAGACATCTGAAACTATAGCTACAACATGCTACAACACTTCATGTTCCGGCGAATCTAGGTCAATAAGTATGCCACGACTTATCTTCAGCGATGTGCGTCTTCTACGCTAGCGATAAAAGTTCCCTGCCGAAATACGCTTCATCCGACGTGTCGTATTCGCAATTGCGACACTTTTCGATTATGACGTCATGTCGTTTCTATTGGTTGTTCACTGCATTCGTCCGTTTACAATTCTTCTTCCTGTAATCCGCCTAGCCTCAAGGATGAGGATATAATTCTAGTTTAACATTGGACTCAAAGTGTATCCAGCTGCATAATAACCAGCGCTTGGCACATTTAGATTTAGTATGTTTTACGCTTACCAATCATAATACCTGATTGCTAGATATATGTGTCCATTGGCATAATCAGGAATAATCCAACCGCTCCTCGAAGAATAATCGTCTCCCAAGCTAAGGTTCGCACACATCGTAATGGCGTCCAGCACGAGGTGGTGATGGAAAGGTTTAAAACTGTGAGGCTTATAGTAGACCCTTTAAATATTACTGCGAATGTTTTCGCCAATCGAACGTCACAAGGACGTCCAATTTCAAATGTATGTCGAATATATTACCACAATGCTTAGTTTGCACAAAGTGCAGACAGCCTTCCCGGAAAATCTTGCTCAGTGCAGTGAAATACAGTAGCACTGCCGATAGCAGTTGCGAATCGACCGCAATATGCTTAATCAGTCGCAACAGACCGATCGCGACTGCATCGTTCTTTGTTTCGACGAAGAACGTAAGCGTCGTCACTGCTATTATTTCGCTCATCATCGAGGTGACCGCAGTAATGAGAACGCCACCGATATTCTTATGCACACTGAAGTCGCGTTCCCTATGTTCTGATCGTAACATTGATACCAACCAGTATTATATGAACAACATTACAAAAGTGAAACATGTATGTTCCAGTTCCCGAAATCTAAGGTCCCGAATAGAGACCGTAGATTGCCTTACACATTCGTTGAATACATGGATATTTTTGAATTGGAGTGACTTGATGAGGAAAACGTGGCCATTCATGGTACTCCCGAAACAGCAATGGTGTCTGGGACACCAATAATCCCCTTGCGCATAATTATGTATACCTGGGAGGATGTATAATATGTGAGTAAGCTCATACGTAGAAATGTGTGTCTTTTGGTGTGTCGTCAGTTTATCAATATATGCACAGAGAAGAACTTCAAAGCGCGTCCGTACCTGCATTATTTCACATTTTAAACGTACAACACTTTTAACCTTTGATGTTACAAATTTGTTACATAGACTAACGTTCATCAATACAGACATGTAGTGAAAACAGAAAAATAGATGTTTGCACAACAGGTTTGGGGGGGGGGAGGTAAGACATGACCATACTGTTTGCACAACAGGTTTGGGGGGGGAGGTAAGACATGACCATACTGTTTGCCCAACAGGTTTGGGGGGAGGTAAGACATGACCATACTGTTTGCACAACAGGTTTGGGGGGGGGAGGTAAGACATGACCATACTGTTTGCGTGTGTGTTAAACTTTTTCAACATATGTCTTTCTTTACTAAACGTCTCGCGTTCTAACTCAGCACCTCACTCGTTTGCTTTGCTTGTGTGTAATATGAGGTGGTTTACTGACATTTATATATAATATCGAACATTACAATGTGGTTGTAATAAAATGCTTTTATGTGCTGCATTCTTAATTATAATCTACATTTGTATTTACTGTACCTGATAATCAAGATTGCGGGAACGAAATAAGCTCAAACAATCATGTGCTTCTACACGAAATTATGACACAAATGACGCACGGTCGGATACTATAGGGCTTGTAACCATAGCGACCAACGGGAGTTTACACTAAAATGCATCATTTCACCGTCTTTTGTTACCATTTCAGACATACATTGCATTTTCTTCATAGCATATTGCGGGTCATTGTAGCAGTACATTTTTTCTTGGAATATAAAGCATCAATTAATTAATATTCCTAAAAAGTCCATGTTAAAACACCAGCAGTTTCGCGAAAGACGTCAAGGCTATCTAAGTGTGATAGTGAAGGAATCCGCGATGACACGAAAGTTGTATAATTAATTACTCATAAACATATTATTGTGCTGCGTGTTTCTCAGTGGGCTGTCTAGTTGTCTAGCCGCTGTAATCGATACTGCATAAAAAAAAATATATGCCTAGATGGAGTGTTGTCTACATGCAGCAATTTTATGGTCGATGTATTATGACTAGCAAGCAAAAGGCGTGCTTTTGCATCCTATAGGACGTCACATTACCGTGCTGAGTCGTATTGAATTGTCGCCGAGTTGTTGATCACGGAGATGGAAATGCTTGGTCTCCAGTCGATGTCAGCATTGCAGGTATTCAAGAACTGCAGCTATTATAAATAGTTCATTTAATTAGTTTGGGTTTCGTAGCACAATATGCTTGAAATAATCAACGTTCGCATTTTGATTTTGTGTTTTGGATATTATATAGTTGAACAGCTTAAGTTATATTCACTTTTGACTAATCCTTTTAGTGAACATGTGTGCGAAAAGTAATTATCAATAAGATATATTTGAATACAAATCAGACAGAAAAGGCACAATTATCACTACGTTTTATTTAAGACATGTGAGAAAGACAAAGTTGTAATCATCATAATGCTACATTTACAGACAAATGAGACAGAAAGTAATAATTATCACGACGCTATTGTTAGAAAGAAATCAGGAAGAAGTTCATAATTATCACTATGATATATTTACAGACAAAATATACATAAAAGTCGTCATCCTTGCTATATTTTATTTACAGACAAACGAGACGACAACTCTATATTCCGCATATGCATTTCTCTTCATACAAAGCTCGAACAGTTGAAATAACAGCACCATGAAACACCAGCCAGTCGACCAATAACAACATCGTATTGACGGTTGACGAAGAGACAAGTAAACCGCATGTCAACTGCGCATTTGAGAACACTCACACTCTCGTGTCATTCAAAATGACGTGCAATGGAAGCAACGGTGCTAAGTGATGCTAAAACTATTTCATCTATAATAAACCATGGTTGCGCTTGGAAACGGAAGTGTCTTGGACTGTAGGTGGAACGTTTCTCGAACGCTGGCATCGAACAATAGTTCAACGAAAAACACAACTATGGACGACTATGAAAACAATGTTATTCCGAGTATCTACCAACAACTTGCATATGCCTTTATCGCAGCATTTGGAATCGTTGGAAACGGTGTAGTGATCTTCGTAATTTCACACAGTTTATCAATGCGCCAAAAGTTTACGAACATTTTGATCTTAAATCAGAGCAGCATTGATTTGGTGACGTCCTTAGTAATAGTGATTTCAAAATCGGGTAAATTTATCCGGATTGGGCGGTGACATTTTATGTAAATTTTGGATGACAGAATTTCCGTTGTGGAGTTTTATGGCATCGTAATGTGTTGTTATTTATCTTAGCTTACTTACTTATTTATGTTAGTTTATTTATTGTTACCTTACCTTACGTACTTAGTGAATTTATATTTTAGATTTAGTCAACACATCATATTAATGTGAAGCGCTTTGATTGGTATTTAGTTAGCTAAAAAGCGCTATATTAAGAAACGGAATTATTATTATTATTATCTTATAATCTGATGGCTTTGACCCTTGAACGGTATATGGGAAATGTACATCCAATGTTCCACCACAGTTTTGTCTCGAGGTAAAAGTTTATCTTGTTGGCAGGCGCCTGATGTCTGGGACCTATACTAAACCTTTGTTCCTTAGTTCAGACGTCCGGTGTTATCAACGGGCGCTGCACTGTGATGGCGATGTACGCTTCGATATCGTGGAAGAAGATGTGATGTGTCGTGTTATTATTCTTTCAGTATCTACTTCCGATTGCCGACTTTATCACCCCATATCAGGATGTTTACACGTCTACGAAACCAAGTTCACCCGCATGCAGTAAATGTCGGCAACGAAGTATTTGTTCCGAATACGCGCGCCAGACGCAACGTTTTGAAGACGCTCGTACTAGTTGTAGTTGCCTATCTCCTGTGTAATTCTTTCAGTCAAATAAGTTTTCTCGCGTTTAATTTCGGCGCCAACTGGATTTCATGAGCTACTATTATAACTTCACCGCCATAGCGATGTTTGCCAACTGTTGCATCAATCCATTCCCTATGCGTTGCAATATCGTCCATATCAGAACGAACTGCGGAAAGCACACGTGACACCTCTGTTGTAGTACTTAGTAGTGAGAATCAATTAAACGTCCTTTAAAAAATCTACGTTAATACTTGCATGCATTCATGCATACATACATACATACATAATAATAATAATGTATAAACAACTTATATTGCGCTAAAATACTCGGCTCGGCACCGCACCAAAACAAAAGGGGTTAAGTAGTTCATAATCGATAAGCAGATCCACTTTTAAACAGTTGGATTGGTATGCTGGAGAATAAACAAGTTTAAACAGGTAGTTTTTAGTTTACTTCATAATGTTATATTTCCTACGGACTTAACACTAACAGGGCGTGAGTTCCCAAAGTCTGTGCAGTAAGTGAAAAATCCCAGGTTCCGACATTTGTCTTAACATTGGGAACAAAACGTAGATTATAATTAGATGATCGAAGCTATCTGGGCTGTCTTGCACCAGTGAGCAGTAAACGGTATTATGCCGGTTGATTGGATGAAAGTGCTTGATTACCTTAACATATCTAAACATAATGCCACATCGGACAGGGAGCCTGTCCGTAGCCTGTGCGTAGCATAACAAATCTTTTTGGTAGTAAAATAAGAAGCGCAGGGGTTATTTAGATGTACCTCAAGCAGGACAAGAGGCCACTAGTACAAACAAACCAGTAACACAATGCGTAGAAAATATGTGAAGCTGGTTATAAATGCCTGTGTTTAAATGCAAGGAGCATAGTAAATAAGAAAAACGAATTAAACATTGCGGTAGAAGATATTGACACTCATCATTGGTATAATAGAATCATAGGCCAACTTAGACATAACAGATGCTGAATACGAACTGACAGGATATGTAATGTTTAGGAGAGATCGAATAGGAAGAATAGGGGGATTTATTTTATATGTTAAAAAATCTATTCGGTCTAATGAAATAACATTAGAAAGGGAAACAGATTGCGATGAAGCTGTTTGGTGTAAAATAGTGTAAGGAAATTCATCATTAACTATTGGATTAGTTTACGAAAGTAAAAAAACAAAACGAAGAGGATAACACAAACATACAAAACGCTATTAAGGAAGTGAGTGAAAGGGAATATTGTCATAATGAGAGATTTTAGCCATGGACACATACAATGAAAATCTCTAGTGAGTACAGGGGGTGAAGACCAACAATTTCTACTTGTCAGGATAGCTTCCTTACTCAGCACATGCTAGAACCAAACAGGGGAGAGAATGTATTAGATATAGCTTTCTCATCACAAAAAAATTAGTGGACAATGTAAAAATACACGAACCACTGGGTAGCTGTGGTCATAATCAAATACATTTTTACTTCACTGTAAAATCAGAAAGTAAAAATAAAAAACGTACAAGAGAAACTTTCACAAATGTACTATAAAGATATGAGAAAATACTTAGCAAAGCCAGATTGGAATAACATGCTGAGGAAAAACCGCAATTGAATGTTGGAACATTCTAAAATATGAAATTGAGAGTATCATTGATAAATATGTTCCATTGGAAAAAAACACGGAAAACGGTCTAGAAAGAAACACTTGTCAAAAAAAGCTATCAGAAAAATAGTGTTCAAGCAAACTATATGGAGGTTTTGTAGGCCTACCAGAAAGGATGACGACTATGCAAATTGCAAAGGGGCACTTAATGCAGCGACGACTGAAATTAGACAATCTAAAAGACGCTATGAACAAAAACTAGTATTTAAAATAAAACATGATGGCAATAGTTTTATGCATGTGTCAGGAGAAAACAAAACGTAAGACTAGGTCGGACCTCTAGAAAACAAATATGGAAAAATTCACAAGGGTTTTTAAAGGCGGAAGACCTAAATGGTTACTTCAGTTCAGTGTTTACCAAAGAGGATATTAGTTCCATATGCTAAATTTCAAGAGGCTAAATCTGATTATTTAGAGCAGTTAATTTTAACTCCAGAAATGGTAGCTAAGGAAAAAAGACAATGAGGAATAATAAATCACTTGGAGTGGATGGAATTCCTCCAAAACTACAAATGGAAACAGTAGAACAAATCAATTTACCACTTGCAAGATTGTTCAAATTGTCATTAAAAAAGGGAGTTGTTCCTTTTGAATGGAAGTAAGCAAAAATCATACCATTATTTATAAAGGGTTCGAGAAATTAGTAAGAAATTTACAGATCAGTGAGTTTAACGTCAGTTATTTGTAAATTATTAGAAAGGTTAATTAAAAACCATATTGTGGACTTCCTTGTTTGGCATAAATTATTAAATTCATCTCAACTTGGATTACTAAAAACGAGGTCATGCTAAACAAAAATGCAAGATATGAAAAGAGGGCACGTATTATTTTAGTTGAGGACGTTGCCC
>BSQZ01000006.1:10846661-10901661 GCA_033239005.1 Lamellibrachia satsuma
ACCCTTTCTTCCAGACTGTATCCTTTGTTTTTTAATACCTTTTCTTCCACACTGTATCCTTTGTTTCTAAATGACTATCGATCTCAACAATTAACTCTTTTTTTTGCAGCAGAAAGTAATTCCAATGTATGTTTGTTAACTATTTTCCGATCACTTTATGGAAATGTTCTCCTCTATTGATACGGCCTGTGGTATGTGTTCGTAGTGTCCGTGGCTTATAATATAGGACGTCGATTCAAACACAGGTTTCGTTGGTTTGTGACATCTGGTCAATGTTTACCATAACATCAGGTACAATTCAATGCACGACGAACCCACTGTTCAACAAACATCGCCAATAAACGCAATGTGCACTCTGATTCATGAGTTCATAATGTCATGACTACAATATACTGTGTTGGTAAACTCAGCCGGTGATGTCTAGTATGTCGAAAAGTGGGGGCGAAATATGCCAATGAGGGTAAGACATTATAGATCACGTGCGAAAATCCCAATATCTTTATTCGGTGTGACCGTTCAGATTCAGTGAAAACAGATATAAAACAAATCAAGCAAAGCACCGAAGTCACAAAATCAGCAGCTGCTTCCAGTGTTAAATTTGTGGTCAGGTCAGTTAGCTAACTACTGACACCGCCAATTGCGCTAGAAGTTGCTGATGCATGTACTCCCCCAATTGTGTCCCATGGCAGAAACTGCGAATAGTTTACCACATTAGATTTTAATTAAACTTAAGTCGGCGATTCCTCTTGGCGAATTCATCAATGATGTCGTCGTGTTTCACGATTGATGTACATATGAGCAAATCTATGGAGGCCTTGCTCATTCATAGTAGATACCAGGTAGTTTTTCAGGTACTTCAGTGCATTGAATGATCGCTCTGCGGCAGCCGATGTGGCTTGGATATTTGAATATGTCCCCATCTGTGTAGCAACTCTCAGGGTGTCGAGCTCCTGGCCAGATCGGCTAGCTGAATCCTGGCATCTCCAGTAGGTTCGCCAGTGCATGAACTCCACCTCTGCATCCATCTTGTTTCCTGGCAGAAACTTTAAGTACGTCGTCACCACCTCCTCAACTGCGGAGAAGTCTATCTTCAGACAGAAGGCCGGTATTAGTGGGATGAGAAGAAGGACCTTGGCACTGGCAGATGCAACGGGCTCCTGCAGCTGTACAATGCCGGTGTCCAGGAATGGATTGAACAAAACAGGCCTGTTGTACAGCAAAACAAGGTGGCAGCAACGTTGGAACCATGTCTGTTTGTTATTCGTGGCATTTGGATTGGTCTGCCATCGACATCCTCTGCCTGGACAAACAATATGTCAAACATGTCACCGCTGCGAAAGTTCCGCAACACGTCAACGCAGTCTCGCGTTGATTCCGTTGCTCGCAGAATGTATTGAGATACACCCTGAAGTTTGACAGTTAGAGGCTTCGTGACTTCGAGAACTGTTTGCAGGACCTCCACGGACACCAGGAAGCGGAGAAACGTTGCTGCTTTGACAGAAGCATCACCCAACCATTCCGAAATGTTCTCCATTGACGCGATAATCGCAGGGTAGAGTTCCTTGAACCCTAGAGTTGCAGCCTGCTTTTCTACCCAGACTCAACAAACATGGAAGAACAAGGTGCCGCTGCCATGTCCGTGAAGAACAATGAGGTTCAGAAACACATCCGATACACCATATCTGCTGCCGCATATGTGCACTGCTCGTCACATGTCCTGAATGTTTCTTTGGCAATCTTCTCTGCCTATTCGCCCGGCAATCACTCTGATGCACGAAGTATCTTCACTGACTCGAAGGGTTCTTCTCTGAATCAAGCAAGCAACTGTACGACTTTCAGGGTGCCAGCCCCACCTCGAACTTCAGTGAGAAAGAGGCGAACAACATCAACCTATATTGCATGAATTCACTACTTTATTTAACGCAATTTATGACTGTGTTATTTTGTTTCGATTGAGCATTTATGTGAACTGTCCGGAATATTGATACACGCGAAAATCACGCAGCAATATTTAATATAATGTGAATTGTCAAATAAAGGCGCGTACGATACGAGTTTTACGTTAGGTAAAAGCGCGGTATAAAGTATTAATGACATGCCCAGCATTGCACTGGTGAAAAACCAGCCACAACGAAAGAGCTTATGACTCATTGCACTACCCAGTACAGTTTTTTCGTAGGGCAATGTCAATAACATTAACAACTTGATGCCCCCAAAATCATGTACAACTGCCGGTTTCACGAAGTGTTCGTACCGTACGACGGAACTTATGTGGCCGTTTGACAAGATCACGTACGCTATGCTATCAACTTTACTTAACTACGAACTCCAATTGTTCGGAGTTACGTAAACTACGTCAAACGTTCATAGCATCTTTGCTATTTTTTTAATTACACTTTGTTTCCTAATGATTTATTTATGGGCTAAGCATTTCAAGTGTGACTAAATCCATCAGATTTGCCGGCGCCGAACGGTGTAATATAAATTGTTTGCTCTAGCGTAACCGTACCTGGAGGCGTGGCTTTGTTCATCTTAGAAAGTGATGCATATTAACTAGGCAGGGATCGTAGTATTACCCGATTTAGGGGTGTTTCAGGTTATTTGCGTACGGATTTAAAGGGTGGTGGGCTAGATCAGGACACTGTGATTGGTGAACTAATGTTAGGTGTTATATAAGAAGCAACAAGTTTAATAAGAGATGGGATACAGCCGTGGAACATCTAGGAGATCAAATCACGCTGAAGTAAAGTTGTCACAAAAATTTCGAATAGCCAAGCGTATGCGCCCAGAACTCCGTTGAAGGACACGTGTAAGAATCACAAAGTCACAAAGTAGTACGTCATATCATACACGCCTTTATTGCGAGTTAGTATTAGGCGACGTGATGTAAACATAAACAAATATACTCCTGTTGACATGCGTATCTTACTTCTTTGCAGTTTTTCCATGGATTCCTGTTATATGTTGAAGGCTTCTGTTCTCAACCGAGTTCAGTTTATCGTATGGTGACTCTGTGCACCTCCAACATTCCGCTCCATCCATCCATTTGCACTGCGATAACAATTTAGTTTAACATCTTCATGTTTGTTGACCGTTTCAGAATTTTAATATGATGTTCAGCTTGCTGAAAGAAGCTATCGTTTTGGCTAACCTGATTCGTGTCTCCACACCAATGCTTCAAAATTTGTCGTCACTTTCTCAAGTAGGTGAAGTTTTTGATCTTCTCTATTGGTGTGTGGATCATGATGTAACATTTTTGTGCTTCAAGTGGTTTCCTCTTTATAGCACTGATCTTCAACCTTGTTTGTTCAGTCCATTATTTCATATTATCCTTTATTCGTGTTTCTTTGCATCGTCTCACATGTGTTACTTATTAGAGCTAGGTCATCTGCAAAGTCATTGTCATTTTGTACTGTGTTATCAAACCATCGTATTCCCGATGCGCCCTCTCTAATGGTCCAATATATTGCTGTTCCAAACGGGAGGATCCATCCTTGTTTAATTCCGTTGTAATGTCAACAACAGTGTATCTTGTGGTTCATGAATAGCACTTACAAGACAAGATATTTTAAGGCGAAACAAAAGTCATATATTTGGATGCATGCACCTAAAACAGATAATAAAAACCAACCGTGTGCAACTAAAATAAGTGAATATCACGCCAGTGAATGTGTTCTAAAAGTTGGAAACCCGGTAATTTGTCCGTGTGACTGTGGCCTGACATGTTAACCAGCGTGACCGATAAGCGTATGCGCAGTTCAACGACAATCGGATAATCTAGATTACATGTGACGTATTAAGGGAGGCCGGCTTCATCATCATTCCCTTAACCCGGAGTGTCGTTGGGGCACCATCGATGATCTGGCAACTAGCTGTCTCCACCTTCCGGAATCTTGAACTTGGTGCAGCGACTTAAATTTGGTGCAGATAATTTACAGAAAAACGCGGTATATCAAATAGAATGAGTATTGCTAATGCATATATATTTTACATAAACGTATTGTATACATATATTAGGAAATAGGTTTTGTTAACTATTAGTCGGATGTAGTATTTTAGAGTAAGTTAGTTCCGGACTCCGACAGGGAAGTCAGTGAGCGTTAATAGGGTTGTTTACTATTCGAAAATTGAGAACATTGGTTAGAATAAGTATTACTATTACACATATATTATACACAGACTTCTTATAGACATATATTAAGAAACTGTTTTTGTTAACAGAGGCAGGATTTTTCCGGGACCCAAATTCAACGAGCCATAAAAGGGAGTTTGTCTACAGGTCGTGAATAAACTGGTGTACCTAATTATCTTTTACATATATTAGATAAAATGATACATTTACATAAATTACATACATAAGGTAATATCTGACAAAATTGTAATAAACGGTTTCGGTAAAAAAGGAATTAACAGCATAATTTAACGTAAGTTGGTATACACTGACTTCGTTGTTTTGTTTACCCATTGTTCTCCGTATTCGCTAGGTGGCAGGCTTTTTCTTTGCTCGTGCGAGCTTAGTAGAAAATACATGGTTAGCATGTATATTAGCCTAAAGTGTTCTTTTGAACATAAAAACAGCCTTTTTAGTTTTAGTTTTGAGTGTAGGGGATGTACGAAGAGGAAGGAACTTGAGGTGGAGTTGGAACCGCTGAGGCTGCTCGTTGTGGCAATGGTGGGAAGGGAGAAGGTGGAATGTGCCAGTGGTTCCGGTGGGGGACAGTAGATGATAAAGTGGGGGAAGACGACAATAGAGATGATAGGGAGAGCTCACCTCAGCCTGGGAGGTGGCTGAGAGGAGGTAAGGTGACAGGTCGTAGGGAGACAGGACGTAAGGAGAGGGGAAGAAAATAAATGGGAGGGAAGACAAATGGATCGAAGGAGAGGGGAGAGGGGGGAGAGCGTAGTGAAGGAGACGGTGGGAAGGAGGCGATAGGAGTGAGGGAGACGAGAGGGAAGTTGTCAAGAGGGAAGGCGATGGGAGTGCAAGTTAGTCAGGAGGCGGGTGGGAAAGGTGACATGTTGACGGGTGAGAGAGAGAGAGAGAGAGAGAGAGAGAGAGAGAGAGAGAGAGAGAGAGAGAGAGAGAGAGAGAGAGAGAGAGAGAGAGAGAGAGAGAGAGAGAGAGAGAGAGAGAGAGAGAGAGAGAGAGAGAGAGAGAGAGAGAGAGAGAGAGAGAGAGAGAGAGAGAGAGAGAGAGAGAGAGAGAGAGAGAGAGAGAGAGAGAGAGACTAATAACAGGCTGCCAAGTGACAAAGCTCCAGGACAGAATGTGAGGGAAGGGATCCACCGGAAGAGCTATTCTGAGGCAGTGATAGAGGGGGTGAGAAACAGAGCGAGGGTGTTTGTGAAGCAGACGCGGGTTGAGCAGGTAATACTTGCAGGGATTTTACCAGTAGTAGGAACGAGGGGTCACATATATCGAAATTGGAGGGGGATGGATGAAGATATGTATGGAAGAGGAAGTAGGATTTGTGGGGAAGTTTTGTTGAAAGGGCGGATATGTACATAGGAGATGGGCTTCATCTAAGTGGACATGGAACAGCAGTATTTGCGGATGGACTCACAGCAGCAGTAGGCAATGGCATGGGTAACATAACAAATATTTTTGGTAGTAATCATTGTTTAAACTAGAAGCGCAGGGGGTTTACTTAGAGATGCCTCAAGTAGGACAAGAGGCTACTAGTACAGGAAAACCAATAGCAAAATGTCCTAAAAACAGGTCTGGAGCAGGTTATATAAGCGTGTGTTTAAATGCTAGGAGAATAGTAAATAAGAAAAACCAATTAAACATTATGGTAGAAGATATTGGCCTTCACATAATTGGTGTTACTGAATCATGCGCCCACACAGACATAACAGATGCTGAATAAGGATTGACAGGATACGTAATGTTTAGGAGAGATCGAATAGGAGGAAGGGGAGGGTGAGTTATTTTATATGTTAAGTAATATATTCACGCTTACGAAATACAATTAGAAAGGGAAGCATATTACGATGAAACTGTGTGGTGCAAAATAGTTTCAGGAAATTCAAAATCAACTATTGGATTAGTTTACCGAAGTCCAAACATAAACGAAGAGGATAATATAAAAATACAAAATGCTATAAAGGAAGTTAGTAAAGGGGAATGTATCACAATGGGAGATTTTAACCATGGACACATACAGTGGACACCTCTAGAGAGTACAGTAGTTGAGGACCAACAATTTCTATTTTTAATTCAGGATAGCTTCCTTATTCAGCACGTGCTAGAACCAACCAGGGTAGATTATGTATTAGATATAGTTTTGTCATCACAAAAAGAATTAATGGACAATGTAAAAATACATCAACCATTGGGTAACAGTGACCACAATCAAATACATTTTGACATCAATGTAAAATCAGAAAGTAAAAATAAAAAAAAACGTATCGGAGAAACTTCCACAAAGGTAACTATAAAGATATGAGAAAATACTTAGCAAAGCTAAATTGGAATAACATGCTGATGAATAAGACCGCACTTGAATGTTGGAATATTCTAACATATGGAACTGAGAGTATCATCGATAAATTTGTCCCCTTGAAAAATAAGGAAAACGGAAAACGAAACTAGAAAGAAACACTTGTCAAAAGAAGCTATTAGAAAAATAGTGTTTAACAAACTATGTGGAGGGTTTATGCGCGCACCAGAAAGGATGAAGACTATGCAAATAAAACAAATCTAAAAGAACCTTTGAAAAAATTGGCAGGTAATATAAAAAATTACAGCAAGATTTTCTATGCTTATGTAATGAGTAAACAGAAAGTTCGAGATTAGGTCGGACGACTGGAAAACAACATTGGAAACATAATTTCAGACGGGTTTCAAATGATATAGGTCCTGTTTTTACCACAGAAGATATCGGCTCACTTCCAGTTCCATTTACTAAATTTGAGGGCAGTAAACCAGAACATTTAGGGCAGTTATTTGTAACTCCTGAAATTATAGCAAAGAAAATTAAGAAGGTGAAAGATAATAAATAACCGGGAGTTGATTACACCGCTATTTAAGAAGGGATCGAATGAAAAGCCAGAACATTACAGACCAGTGAGGTTAACATCAATTGTATGTAAATTACTCGAAACATTAATTAGAGACCACATGGTGGAATTCCTTGTAAAATATAAATTAATAAATACATCTCAATATGGGTTTCTAAAAGCAAGGTCACGTCTAACCATTCTGTTATGTTTTTTGGAAAAAATTACAAAGTGGGTAGATGACGGGTCTCCAGCTGATGTTGTCTACTTAGATTTTCAGAAAGCTTTAGATAAAGTGCCACATCAAAGATTGTTACTTAAACTAAAAGCCCATGGTATAGGTAATGTTGGAATCAACTGGATTGAAGAGTGGCTTACACACAGATGACAGAGAGTAATAGCAGATGGTGAGATTTCAAATTGGAAATCTGTTTTGAGTGGGGTACCAGAGGGATCAGTATTAGGCCCTATATGATTTTTAATATATATACATGATTTGGAAGATGACATATCTAGCAAAGTGCTCAAATTTGCAGATGAAACAAAAGTATTTAGAACGGTTACTAATGATACAGATAAACAAAGTTTACAGGATGATCTAGATAAATTAGTTAAATGTCACAAAAATGGCAAATGTTATTCGATTTTGGGAAGTGTAAATGTATACACATAGGACATGGAAACATGGACGAAGAATATAAAATGGGGGATGCTGTACTAGGTAGAACCACACAAGAAAAGGACTTAGGAGTAACATTTAGTGCTGACATGAACGTTTCAGAGCAATGTGGGATTGCTGCTTCTAAAGGAAATCAATTTCTAGGGCTAATTAGGAGAACTATCATGTACAAGGAGAAGCAGCTAATTGTACCCCTGTACAAAGCAATAGTTAGACCACATTTGGAATATTGTATTCAAGCATGGAGGCCATATCGTAAAAAGGACATAGACAAGCTAGAAAGAATAAAAAGAAAAGAAACTAAAATGATTCCAGAGAGACCTTAGTTACGAAAGTCGCTTTTTACAATGTGGTTTGACAACACTAGAGACCAAATAGAAGTGTTTAAAATAGTGAACGGTTATGATGATTTTGACTTTAATATGTTCTTCAAACTTAAAGAAGGCAGTAGAACCAGAGGATACAAAGCAGCATTAGTTAAGGAGCAGTGTAGGTTGGACATGAGAAAGTACTCTTTCTCACCGAGGATGATAAATGAATGGAACAAACTGCCAAATGATTGTGTTAGTGCTAGTAATGTGAATATGTTTAAAAATAGAATTGATATATATCTCATAAGGGCGGGCTACACATAAATGTGAAAATTGTTGGACTCTCGATAAGCCAATGGCTTCATTGTCCACTTGTCATCTGCAACTTATTGTTTGGGGTGGCAATCTTGTTAAATCTTGTTAAAATGTTGTCAGACGGTTTACCTATCTTTACCGGAGAACGCCCTTGGCTCAATTGGCGTAATTCAACGAACATGGCAATGATGTTTTCCAGGTCGGTAGTCCACTTGCCATCTGGAACTTGTTGTTTGGGATGGCAATATTGATAAATCTTGTTAAAAACCTCTGCCTATCGTCTACCGCCCTTTGTGTCTGTGAGAAATCCAGACCTGTCCAATCTCTGATATCGTCCTCTCGCTTTTCCCCTGTCTTCCTCTTCTTCTTTATCCCATAACGGTGTCTTGCGGGATGGTCTTTGTCAAGCCAGATTGTTCGTGAGACGTGTTCATACCATTTCATCTTCCTCCTCCTTACCGTGGTCAGGAGATCTTCACAGGGGCCGATGGCTTATTGGATTATGTTGTGGACCTCTTCATTTGTTACATGGCCGTTGTATGAAATAAAAAGGATCTTTCGATAGCGCCACATTATCATGGTTTGTACTCTTCTTTGTAGTTCGGTTGTAAGAGTCCATACCTCGCATGCATATAAAATATTTACATAGCAAGTTATCAAATCAGACTGATTTTGGATAGAAGAGCGATGTTTTATCTTTCCATATTGGTTTCAGTCTTGTCAGCATTGCCGTTGTCTGGGCAATCCTTGACATCAGCTCAGGTTTGGATCCTTCGTCTGTGACAACTGAACCCAGGTACTTGAAGTTGTACACTCTTTCTAATCTCTGTCCCCTCACATTGGTTTTCGTGCTGACGCCATTGATGTTGTTGGTCATTAGGTTGGTTTGCTCAGCACTAATTTCCATTTCGTGGGACGCAGATGTTTTGTCGAGGCGGGTCCTACGATAACTAGCTCATTTTATCCCCTGCTAAGCCATCGGTATCATCTGCAAAGCAAAACGTGAATTTGTTGCTGTCCTGCCTCCGATGCTGACAGTTCCTAGGCGATCCTCAAGGGCATCAGTCATGATCCTCTCCAAAAATATGTCAAATAGAGTGGATGAGGGAAGACAGCTCTGAACTTCCGATAACCTAGACTACATGTGACGTATTAAGGAAGGCCGGCATACATATAACCAACATAAAGTATCAAGCAAACGTTCTGTTTTGACAGAAAGAGGACTAATTTAGTAAACAACGGCTAAATTCGTTGCTGGTGAGTTTGGACGCAAAGAGTACGGCCATATCATATTGGCATGCATAGGAATATGTGTATGGACATACATGTTATGACACTCGTAACATAGGGTTATCTAACAGTATGGCGTAGCCCATGGAATTAAGATGTTGTGCCTTCAACAAGGTTTCTGTAATAAAGCACTTGCGTGACATGCTTCAATGTAGTTACAACTGATTATGTGTTAGTAACACTTATAGGTGCATATATAGAAAACTATGACTTTTGTTTTCCTTTAAGCTTACGATACATCCTCGGAATTATTAACTTGACAGACGTAGCTAGAATTGAACATATATTTCGAACACTTTGAAAGACACCATGATGGTCTTTTCAGATGGAGATAACACCGCCGCCTCAACTGATATCACACGCGTGCAGGTTTGTCTAGGCTAAACTAGACAGCCCAGTGACGCTTCTAAATACGGAATTCTAAGATACGGAATACTAAAAGATAAACTGTTAGTACTGACAATGCTTATTATTGTACTGACAACACGAACGCCTACCAAACCATAGCAACGCGTGGAAATGAGAGCGATTACCCGGGAGGACTGAACTCTGAAATACAACACCCAGGAATAATCGTCAACAGTACGAGCACCCCATTGACGAACATACGTATGCCGAATGCCTACCTCAAGATTGCGTATGGTTCGGTTTCTGTTCTTGGCATTCTTGGAAACTTAATCGTGATCGTTGTCATTGGGAAGAGTGCAACACTGCGCAAAATATTGACTAACATTCTAATATTGAATCAAAGTTGCATCGACTTGATGGCAGCGGTCTGTATCATGCTAACGACAACGAGGACATCGGTCGGGCACGATTTATCCGGAATTGTGGGTGAAATCTATTGCAGATTTTGGCTCAGTGACCTTCCACTGTGGAGCTTTCTAATATCGTCATCATATTCACTAATCATGTTGACTGTTGAACGTTACCTGGCAGTTGTGCATCCAATATTCCATCATAACTCTGTTTCAAGCGAACAGTCATAATAATGGCCGCCGCATCTTGGTTTCCTGGACTGATAGACATGCTTGCCCTGCTCGTACCAACTTCCGGTGTTATTGACGGTCGCTGTTACATCATGACGCTCTTTGCCAGTCCCTGGTGGCAGAAGTTCTGTGGCGTAGCGCTGTTCATAACGCAGTACTTCATTCCGATCACAGTGTTCATAACTTGCTACGGTAGGATCTTTTTCTACCTACGGAGCCGTGTATCTCCTCAAGGACAAACCAGTGGCAACGAGGTAGCTGTCCAGAAGGCGCGTGCCTCACGCAACGTTTTAAAGATGTTAATGATCATCGTCGTGTGTTATATCCTACGTAACTCTTGGAACCAATTTACTTTTATCGGGTTTAATTTCGGCTACGCCGCCGACTTCGCCGGTGAGTATTACAACTTTACCGTTATCGCAATATTCTTGAATTGTTGCGCCAACCCGATCATCTACGCACTGAAGTACGAGATATTCCAGAAAGAATTTAGAAAGCTATTCTTCACATACGGAGCACACATAAACAGCGAAACGTCTACTAGACCTATTCAAATTTCAGAAAATTAAAACCAGTCATGTTTGAGTAAAGCATGCCATCAAACGGTTTTAGGGTGATTTTGATGTGGGACATCCTAAATGTGATGTTGGCAAACTGTGGGATTGGTCCTTGACTCACTAAATAAAAAAATATGGCGCCCGATTAGCCCACGCTGTAGTACATACATTAATTTAATAATGATCTCTTACCAACGGTTTGATGGTGGTTTTGGTGTGCTGCATCCCAAAAAGTGATGTTGGCAAACTGTTGATGGGTTCGTTGTTACTTACAAAAACAAAATACCTTCCGATGTGTCAACGAAACAGACAAACAACCTTCTAGCAAGTATAATAATGATTTCTTAATCTCTAAGCAAAGGTGTTATGGTGACATCAGTGTGGTGAATTCACAAATATATGTTGGCTAACTCTGGAAGGGGTTCTTGGTCCACTAAATTACAAATTACACTTTTTGGATTCAGCACATTCAAATCCCCGTAAGACCGTTTATTGCCTTTACTTAAACATTACCTACACAACCCTTCTTACGATACCCATTTGTATGCATGCACCAGTCTATTCATGATTGTGTCGCCTCGTTGTGAAGTCGGTAGGCTAACCTTTTCACATTGGATTTTATTGTGAAAATAAAGAGTACGTACGAGGTACGAGTGCCACTTGGAATAGACTGCGTATGCTTGCACGCACGGACGCATGCACGCACGCACGCACGCACGCACGCACGCACGCACGCACGCACGCACGCACGCACGCACGCACGCACGCACGCACACACACACACACACACACACACACACACACACACACGCACACACACACACACATATATATATATATATGCACAGAAAACTATATATTAATATAATTAAAATAAATAAAATGAATCAAACGAATAAAATAAATAATATAATACAATAAATAAAACCAATTAAATGAATTTAAGAAATTTAATAAATTAAATTATAATAAATAAATAAATAAAAATATAATATGAATTAGTTAAATAAATAATACATTAGGTAAAGCAAGATTAATATATGTATAAATTCTAAACAAATAGTAATAATTTAGTTAAACATGACGTATATATATATATATACATATATGACTAATGCATGTATACGTTACAAATAAATAGTATTAGTTGATTTTAACCATGATGTATATATTTATATATAGATATGCATGCATAGTACAGTATTGATAAATATTAGATTGATTAATAATTATATGAATGTTGATGGCAGCACAATTCCTGCGCTCTGGGTCGGTGGCTTTTGTGGAACAAATGCGTCTACTGGTTCACCTGGCTATATTAATTCAATCATATCTTCTTGCGAGGTAGTTAGCAGAATTGACTGAGCCGCGTCATGGACGCTTCTGCAGAAAGCATGAGAGAGTCCACAGCAGGTAACACATTTACCCCTGTGGGACATTTCACTTCTACTGGCACAGATACCAAGTAAAAAGGACCAACGGGCTTTTTGTGTATCTTCCGAAAGACACAGGAAAGTGGAGTAAACGGAATTGTCTAAGTTTCGAAATGACAGTAGGTGGTTTCGAGCCCCTGTCCCCTGGTGGATATATATGTGAAGGAATTGTCTTCGAGCTGTAAATGCAGCGTGGCTGAATGCTTTGAGAAGAAGATTTGGTGCCTACCACGCGGTGAAGTGTAAGGCGCTTTGAACAGACTGGACTGGATACGGCGCCATTAGAACTTACTTGTTGCTTTTACCGAAAGAGTAGCACAATAATCGACGCCGCATAACATAATTGTGGATAACAGAATCAGCCGTTTAGTAGAATGAAAATGGATAATGGTTCTGTTAAAACTATACACCAAATTCACGCCCCCTTGTTAGTAGAATTAGATACACAGAAATATTATAGATTATAGCCGTTGCAACGCTGACAAGTCCACGCGAGATTTACGTGCGACTCTCGCCTATCTAATAATATTTGTCGTTCGGGAATAACAATTTACGACATTTCGTAGTTTCTATATTATAACGCTGTAAATGATTATGAACGAAAGAAAGCCCAATTTGTTTACGTACATCCACTTCCATAGCAATCTGACTCTGACTTGTCCTCCAAAAAATTACATAAATCAATCAGCCGCTTAACATAAAATAAGTATCTGGCTCGAAGTGATTATATATATATCGGTGTCTACTGTCTATGTAGAACAATACTGTTAACATAAACTAAACTACGCTGAATTGCGATTGATTTGCATCGGCGTCATATTTCGACAATTACACCTGCATTTTCGACCAAATTAAAATCACAATGGTGGATTTCAACAGAAACATACTTAATTGAGCAATACTTAACAACTTTAGAGTTTGGTTAGTATATCAATACATTTCATACGGGCAAAATGCCCGCAAGAAAGACGTGCTCTGCCCGTATGAGATTTGTTTGTCTTCAATATTAAATTTAAAGTAAGAAAAGAACAAGTTTAGACTAGAGCATAATTAATTGTAAAACTGCCACGGGCACCGCCCTGTTGTTGATCGTGGCATCGTCTATCATCATTTAAAAATTGTCGTTGTTTATTTAAATTATTTCTTGATAGTGTGATCATATTGCTATGAACACAAAGTTAAAGAATTTGCAATATTTCGAGTGTTCGTTTTTTATATAATGTTTAATTGAAACAAAATTCACAAAACACAAATGGTGGCCCTCTTGTAAATTACTATTGTTATGTGTTCATGCACGTTGGCAAAAAATTGCATAATGGTGAAAAGTAACCATCATAATTGGATAATTGTTTGAGGGAACAAAAGTAACACACATTATTATATTTGCTTCTGTGGGTTAATGGTAATGACGTCGGAATTTCGCATAAGCATGGTGAAGTTGACTTTTGTTTTTGGTCAATATTCCCTAAAGTTAACTTCATGACTTCGAAATCAAATAGTTGAACCACACCAATTTAAATAGCCTATTTCATTCACAAATTTAACTGTTGTTGGGATATTCTCATTTTAAAACTAGCTACGCGCGACATAAAGCACAATTGGTGACTATGTTAAGGTAAAGCAGTTGTCAAAAAATTTTAACCGTATGAAATTTTGCAATGCCTGTATCAGCTGAACCTTAAAAAAACCTGGTCAAATTCATAATTTAATAACGTAAATTGTAGTAAAGTAAAGTTAAGAATATATCTGACTATAACGGTGTCTCACATAGTACAGTATTGCAATACTAATATTTTAAACTAACCTATAAACTGCCTTCACAACGAGAATATACGCGTTCTTATCCGACTATCGCTAGCCTCGTGAACTCGCCGAGAACAGTTTTGCCTCAGAAACATGGTTTGACTGTTACGACTCTGTTTAGGCGCTATCGTGAAGCGTCTTTAACCAATCGGCGTCATTATCGAGATTCTACGCAATAACATTTATTTACATTATTTAATATGACAGTTGTGTCAATATAATCAATGTTTAAAGTAAATATGAATGGAATCGTATGCACTAATAAGAAAGTGTACTCTTATTGATCGAATTAGCTAAATTACCGGATGAAAGACATATGAATATAATTAATGCATCCAGATTCTGGGTGCATATATAATTTCCGTCACAACTTAGGCTGTGTTGTGTGGGACAAACGGTGGCTCCACGTCCCGGACCTTGGATAATCGAAGGTAATGCTCGCGTATTCGCAATATGTTACCGTTCCAGTGCGTCAACTGCTGAATGTTTAAAAATAATGCATTTTAATTTAATTTATATATTAATCACTTTCTGAAAATACACTACATTGTTTCACACCTGCAACTACTGGTGAAGGTCTCATTACCATTCAAAATTCTCCTAATAAATCGTGTGATCTAGACCCATTTCCAACGCTTCTACCTAAAAGCTGTATCAATCAACTATTTGTTCCTATTATTACTATTATAAACATATCAATGCAAGGTTTTCCCACAGGATTTCAAACATGGTCTTATAAATCCTCTGTGTAAAATATATCGTCTTATCTCCAATCTCAATTTTTTTGTCAAAAGTATTTGAAAAAGTAGTTGCTAACCGCCTTCGTGAACATATGTATAAACATAGCTTATCATATGATCTACAGGATGCATATAAACGATTTCACTCTACGGAAACGGCTCAAGATAAACTACGATATAATTGACAACTGCTTTCGATACGATTGATCATTCAATCCTTTTATAACGCCTTCATAGACATTTTGGCATTTCTGCCACAGCTCTTCTGTGGTTCAAATCATATTTAGTTTTCAGACATACACTAAAGCATTAATATATCCTGGTGACACACATGTTTACATATCACTGTCACAATCAAATGCACAGTGATTGTCTCAATGACATCTTGTTTTTTGGTGGAATGCTTTCTCTGTCGCTGCGCCAGTGGTTTGGAATAAACTCCCCATCACTTTGAAGACATCAGAAACTATAGCTACTTTTCGAAATAGAAATTCAAGATATAGTTATTCCAAATTCACGATTATGGTTAATGGTTCTGTTTTGTCGCGACTCTGAGCTCAGGTTCCTGAGAATATAGGCGCCTTATAAGTTAGTTATTATCGTTAATTATTATTATTATTAACTATAAAAGTAGTACTGATATTACAGCTACTTCAACACGCTATGATATATGCATACAAATGTTGCGCAAGTAAATGTAATATATCACCTGCAATTAATTATCATACCTCGATGCTACAACACCTCATGTTCCGGCGAATCTAGGTCAATAAGTATGCCACGACTTATCTTCAGCGATGTGCGTCTTCTACGCTAGCGATAAACGTTACCTGTCGAAATACGCTTTCATCCAACGTGTCGTATTTGCAATTGAGGCACTTTTCGATTATGACGTCAAGTCGTTTCTATTGGTTGTTCAATGCATTCGTCCGTTTACAATTCTTCTTCCTGTAATCCGTCTAGCCTCAAAGATGAGGATATAATTCTAGTTTAATATTGGACTCAAAGTGTATCCAGCTGCTTAATAACCAGCGTTTGGCACATTTAAATTTAGTATGTTTTCTGCTTACCAATCACGGTACCTTATTGCTTCATGCATGTGTCCATTGGTATAATCAGGAATAATCCAATCGCTCATGGAAGAATAATCATCTCCCAAGCTAAGGTTCGCACACATTGTAATGGTGTCCAGCACGAGTTGATGGCAAGGACTAAAAATGTGAGGCGTATAGTAAACCCGTTAAAGATTAATGCAAATGTTATCGCCAATCGAACGTCACAAGGACGCCCAAATTCGGCTGTATGTCGAATATATTAACACAATGCTTTGTTTGCACAAAATGCAGACAGCCTTCCCGGAAAATCTTGCTCAGTGCAGTGAAATACAGTAGCACTGCCGATAGTCGATATGCTTAATCAGTCGCAACAGACCGATCGCGACGTTTCGACGAAGAACTTAAGCGTCGACACTGCTCATCATCGAGGTGACCGCAGTAATGAGAACGCCACCGAGATTCGCATGCACACTGAAGCCGCGTCCCCTATGTTCCGATCGTAACATTGACACCATCCAGTATTATATGAACAACATTACAAAAGTGAAACATGTATGTTCCCGTTCCCGAAATCTACGGTCCCGAATTTGTCTTTGTAATAAAATGTTCTTATGTGTTGCATTCTTAATTATAATCTACGTTTGTATGTACAGTACCTGATAATCAAGATTGCGGAAACGAAATTAGCTCTAACAATCATGCGCTTCTACACGAAACTATAACACAAATGACGCACAATCGGATATTATAGGACCCGTAACCATAGCAACCAACTGGGATTTACAGTATATATATATATATATATATATATATATATATATATATATATATATATATATATATATATATATATATATATATATATATATATATATATGCTTCATTTCACCGTCTTTTGTTACCATTCGAGACATACATTGCATTTTCTTCATAGCGGGTCATTGTAGTAGTACATTTGTTCTTGGAATATGAAGCATCATTTAATTAATATTCCCAAAAAGTCCATGTTAAAACACCAGCATTTTCGCGAAAGGCTGTCTAAGTGTGACAGTGAAGGAATCCGCGATGACACGAAAGTTCTATCATTAATTACTAATAAACATACTATTGTGCTGCGTGTTTCTCAGTGGGCAATCGAGTTGTCTTGCCGCTGTAATCAATATTGCATAAAACAAAATGTATGCCTAGATGCCGTGTTGCCTACATGCAGTAATATTATGGTCGATGTATTATGCCTAGCAAGCAAAAGGTGTGCTTTTGCATCCTATAAGACGTCACATTACCGTGCTGAGTCGTATTGCATTGTCGCCGAGTTGTTGATCACGGAGATGGAAATGCTTGGTCTCCAGTCGATGTCAGCATTGCAGGTATGTAAGAACTACAGCTATTATAAATAGTTCATTTAATTAGTTTGGGTTTCGTAGCACAATATGCTTGCAATAATCAACGTTCGCATTTTGATTTTGTGTTTTGGAAATTAACTAGTTGAACAGCCTAGTTACATTTACTTTTGACTAATCCATTTAGTGAACATGTGTGCGAAAAGTCGTAATTATCACTAAGATATATTTGAATACAAATAAGACAGAACACGCATAATTATCACTACGTGTTATTTAAGACATGTGAGAAAGACAAAGTTGTAGTCATCACAATGCTATATTTAAAGACACATAAGACAGAAAGTAATAATTATAACGACGTTATTGTTCGAAAGAAATCAGGAAGAAACTCATAAATATCACTATGATATATTTAGAGACAAAATATACATAAAATTCGTTATCCTCGCTATGTTGTATTTACAGACAAATGAAAGGACAACGCTACATTCCGCATATCTCTTCATACAAAGCTCGAACAGTTGAAATAACAGCACCATGAAACACCAGCCAGTCGAGCAATAACAACATCGTATTGACGGTTGACGAAGAGACAAGCAAATCGCATGTCAACTGCGCATTGGAGACCACTCACACTCTCGTGTCATTCAAAATGACGTGCAATGGAAGCAACGGTGCTAAGTGATGCTAAAACTTTTTCATCTATAATAAACCATGGTTGGGCTTGGAAACGAAAGTGTCTTGGACTGTAGGTGGAACGTTTCTCGATCGCTGGCATTGAACAATAATTCAACGAAAAACACAACTATGGACGACTATGAAAACAATGTTATTCCGAGTATCTACCAACAACTTGCATATGCCTTTATCGCAGCATTTGGAGTCGTTGGAAACGGTGTAGTAATCTTCGTAATTTCACACAGTTTATCAATGCGCCAAAAATTTACGAACATCTTGATCTTAAATCAGAGCAGCATTGATTTGGTGACGTCCGTACTAATATTGATTTCAAAATCGAGTAAAATCTCCAAAAAAACTTCATCCGGATTGGGCGGTTACATTTTATGTAAATTTTGGATGACAGAATTTCCGTTGTGGAGTTTTATGGTATCGTCATCTTATAATCTGATGGCTTTGACCATTGAACGGTATATGGGAATTGTACATCCAGTGTTCCACCACAGTTTTGTCTCGAGGACAAAGATTATCTTGTTGGCAGGCGCCGTCTGGTGGCCGGGACCTATACTAAACCTGTGTTTCTTAATTCCGACGTCCGGTGTTATCAATGGGCGCTGCACTGTGATGGCGATGTACGCTTCGATATCGTGGAAGAAGATGTGCGGTGTGGTGTTATTCTTCTTTGAGTATCTACTTCCGATTACCGTCTTTGTCACCTGCTATACCAGGATGTTTACTTGCCTACGAAACCAAGTTCACCCGCATGCAGTAAATGTCGGTAGATAAAGTATCTGTTCCGAATGCGCGCGCCAGACGCAACGTTTTGAAGACGCTCATACTAGTTGTAGTTGCCTATCTCCTGTGTAATTCTTTCAATCAAATCAGTTTTCTCTCGTTTAATTTCGGCGCCCAGCTGGATTTCACGAGCTATTATTACAACTTCACCGTCATAGCGATGTTTGCCAACTGTTGCATCAATCCATTCCTCTATGCGTTGCAATATCGTCCATATCAGAACGAACTGCGGAAAGCATTCTGCAAACGTGACACCTCTGTTGTGAGTGGTACTTAGCATTGAAAAAACAATGAAACGTCCTTTAAAAAGTCTACGTCATTACGTGCACACATTCATGCATGCATACATACATACATAATGATAATGTACAATATACTTATATTGCGCTAAAATCCTCAGGATACTCAAGCTCGGCAGCGCACCAAAACAAAAGGGGTTAAGCAGTTCATAATCGATAAACAGTTCCAGTTGTAAACAGTTGGATTGGTATGCTGGGGGGTGGTGCTATGGGAAATAAACGGGGAAATGTTGTTATATTTCCTACGGACTTAACACTAACAGGGATTAAGTTCCCCTGAGTCGGTGCAGCAACTGAACAATTCCAGGTTCCGATATTTGTCTTAACACTGGGAACAAAACGTAGATTAGAATTAGATGATTGAAGCTACCTAGGCTGTCTCGCAGGAGTGAGCAGTGAATGGTATTATGCTGGTTGATTGGATGAAAGTGCTTGATTAACTTAACATATCTAAAAAATAATGCCATATGCAATGATTTACGAATTAGGGCTGAGTGAAAGAAACGAGGAGACCAGGTAAATACCCTTGCCAAACAATTTTGCACACGTTGAAGTTTCAAGATGTCCTTGAGAGCAATATAATAAAGGGAATTGCAATAGTTAAATCTACTGCTAAAAAGAGCAGTTGCAATAGTTTTGGCGATAGCAAAATACATATACTGGTGAATACGACGAATATCACAAATGTTATAAAAGCAGCAACGACAATGTTGTGAAATTTGCTGTCTAAAATTAAAATTATTATCAAAGGTTACTCATAATATCCGTGCAGAGAGGATATGAGGATTTGACTTTAATAAACTGTTTCTTGACAGACAAATGAGTTCCGGTGGTGAGTATTATATGACTGGCTTAATTGCATTAAACATTTTATCAGGTTTTAATGCTGTAAATAGTTGTATGTTGTCGATATGTTGACATTGCGTTGATGAACATAAAATGTTTCATTTTCTTAATTCACCAGATAATTCATTTTGTTGGCTAACCAACTGGTTTTTGTTTTAATTGCTACATCTCAGTCAGGATGGTGTTTTACTAATTGATTCATTTTGTTGTTCTAACTGATTAGTGTTCTTTGTTCTGATGCATATTCGCTTAGTAATTCATTCGTACTCTCTTTCAGCAATTGAGTCTTGTTGTTGGATAAACAATTGTTCACTGTTGGTTCACTGATGAATTTTTTTTATTGTTATTTTCATGATTTTGTTCCCGTGTTATCAACTTGCTGGTTATTAAAATAGAAATGAAGGTTGGTGTTGGTGATAATAAAATAATAAAAAAAAATTTGTTTGTGCACTTGATGAGTTCTCATTTAAAAAGATGTGGATTGTTGGAATATGTTGAAGTAAGACATATTACTGTCAATAACATTATTACCACAAATAGCACAAAACAAATTTAAATGGACACAAAACGCATGTTGTTGGGGTTATGCACCTAAATGCAGGGGCGGATATAAACTTGTTGGTTGGGGGGGGTCTGAGTCAGTCGTAGTCATATTTTGTTCTACATACGAACCATTCTTACGTTCTTACTTATTTACACATGTGTCGTTCTACTTACAGAAGGGTTAATATTAGCCAACTACTAATACTTCAGTCTTTACAAAAAAATTTCACGCCAGTAGTTAATCAGAATTTGTTCTGAATGTGTGCGATTTTAAGACTTGATTTTACATTTCCCGGCGGCCGCCATTTTATCATGACACGGGGGCATGCCCAATAAATGACCAATCAATGATCCCGGAGTTCTCTGACTTTCTTGAAAGAAAGAATGCACACGGTGTACGTTTCTATTGAATTTTTAAAGCTGGAGTTGCAGGATGCCATGCTGCGCGGCATACGGATGCATCAATTATATAGCGAGGTATAAAGATGACCTTTAATTTTTTCTCTTTCACACTTGTGATTTGTTTGATTCACTTCGAAGAAACATGCTCGAATTTGATTTTTTTGTGAGTTAACGGCGAAAGACCCACCAACACGTCGACGACGGCGAACTTTAAAGCCTGGAGCAGTGCCGAATTATTTCAGCAGTATCAGCCGAACTGTCAGTGTGACAGTGTTGACCGCGCAAATAGGTTTTCATTTCGTATCTTCCAGGGCTGGAACATCCCAAACCCTGGGTAGGTAGGTTAGCGATAATACTAATTTGCTAGATAGATTAACGTGAAGCATGGGGTGTTGTGTGGGAACTCTTCTGAGACTTGATGTTTTATTTCATGAGTAATTTATATAACTCCGAGTGACATGGGTATAATTATGGATGCTGTCCATGGGAATTCCAGTTACCCACGCAGCCAGCCTACATCTCTTTCAACACGATTTTACAGAGAGAGAGAGAGAGAGAGAGAGAGAGAGAGAGCACATCATTCTTAAATGTGTGTACAAGTGCTAGACACGTTACGTTGTATTATAAATACCATACCAGAACAGTTTAATGTCCATCTACTATTGTGTGTATATAAACATTGTTAAATAATTACAATATTTTACCTGTAATCCACTATTGGTGATATTTACCATTTTGGTTTATGACCCATGTAAAAATATCTAAACAACACCGAATCACAGATCTTCCTCAGTTTATGCATCATGTGTATCAGACGGGAATTAAACAAATGAAAATGAGTGTAACTAATTATGATTACTTTGGCATGTAATCATTATTACATTCAATACTATAATTGACATAATTAAATAAATACAGACTATCAGGTTATTATTGTCATCAATTTTATTAAAGACATAAACAAACCCCATATTAAAATGCAGTCAATGTACAAGCATTATATATAAAATGAAGAGAAAAATACATACTCTCATTACACACGATTACCGAAGACAATTACTCCGTATCTGGTAAGTACTATTTAATCTATACATGGAGTACGATTCACTCCATGTATGAGTGTGTCTATTACTGTAGCTTTGGGGTCCACTTTTAGGACTTCTTTTTTTCTGCTTTTTGCCAAAGTTACATAAGCTGTACGGCACATCACGCACACAAGACAGGACCATGCCTATATATGAAGATGGACTAAGGACGTTGAAACCCAGACCGACACAGATTCAGACGAATCACCATATGAACCACTTAGTGGTAGTTTGTTCAAGTACAGTATGTGGGGATGTACATATAGAAATGTATCAGACGTACATATAGCATATATACGACAATTTTGTGATATTATGAACTGGTTGTTGTTTGTACCGGAAGCAACCTCGCCACAGTATCAACTGATAAAAATTCACTCTTATTTTATGAAATAGCCAAATTCCCGGATGACATGGTAATTAGCTAATTATGTATAAACCCAGAATATGGGTACATACAACATGTCCGTTTTCGTGCTTACGTTTTTCCGCCGTTAGATATTTTCCGCTTGGCGTATCTGTGCATGCGCGCGAGCCGATCAATTTACCAATAACATCAATATATTATAGCTACAATAATAGGAACTGTTTATAATAACAATGAATTTTAACAGAGTGTCAACTACGGGAAATTGTTTTCTGTCGTAAACTATGTTCATCATGCATACACGTTGGTGCAGCTAATAATTAATGATATATACTAGCAAAAATGGCCGTCCCCAGGACGGGATAACTTGGTAGTTCATACGTGACAGTCATGATAGCAATGTTAACCGAATGCCTCAGGCCAATATGCCACCAATACGCTCGATATTGTTTAAGGGAACGTCAAACGTATTACCAGAAACAACCGCGTTACGCACGTGATCAATACTCGTTGCATAAACAAAATGTTGAAGGTCGCGTGAATTTAGACATACACACCTGTGTTGGTTGTAGAATAGTAGAGTATCTGTGTACTGTCTGCGACCTCAGGCCAATACGTGGGGGCGTGCTTTCTACAATAATTAATATAAACCACGCAGATGGTGCTACTAGTATGGTTTACCATGTACCAATAATAGAATCCCGTGAGTTTTGTTTGTTTTGTATGAATATTTTCTTTAGGGTCTAAGTAAACAGAAAATCAAAGGTGGCAATTTTACTTTTCGTTTTTTATTATTATGGTGTCTCAAACACACATTCCCCAAGTGCCTTTAATTTACTGGTAACTGCCAAATTGGCTGTCCATACATAAACAAGAGATTGGTCGGACGACACGCAGCACTGGCGAGCTTGCTAAGTGCATAATTTTTACATTTATATATCCTAGCTGCATCAATTTATATATATCTTATATCATATTTATTTATATCGTCATGTATATCTGATATTATATGGACCAGTTTATACCTGGTAAAACTAGTTAATTTTAATTACAAAACGAGCGATAAAAACACATGTGAACTGGCTAATGCTATATTTTATATAATATACAGTTTTGCTTAAACGCTTAAGAAATTGTGTTTATCCAATGATCGATGTTATGATTCAGTAACATTTATTTTAAATATTGAGTGCAAACAAACTAGAGTGCAGTTAAAACAAAGATGCTGGAAAGAGCAGACAAGAGAATCCGTGATTCATCTTTCCGTGAACTACTACAAGTAACACCGGCAAAGATTGAACATCCATCAAAATCAAATGATATGAGTGGAGATGTGGGCCATGTACGAACACGCAATACCACTGATCCTAGGTGCAAGTCGTGTGCATTTCAATGTTGAAACCTCACCGAAGGCAAGCTGCACATTGTACAAACTGATGACATGGACAACAGGTTTATTGACATTAAAGAAAGGACAAGTGACGACATAATAAGAAAAAGCCTGTCACTGCTAGAGGAGTCAGGTGACGTTGCTGCATATGAACTTTGGTATAACAGAGATTGTATCAGGAAGGTAGAGCGTCAATGTGAT
The DNA here is from genome assembly GCA_033239005.1 of Lamellibrachia satsuma. NCBI lineage: Eukaryota > Metazoa > Annelida > Polychaeta > Sabellida > Siboglinidae > Lamellibrachia > Lamellibrachia satsuma. The sequence goes on from BSQZ01000006.1 coordinate 10,870,785, forward strand.
TTTGTTAGATTACACTGTACAAGCTTGAAAGACGATGTTGAAACATGTATGTCAAATATTGACATTATAAATGCAGTCAAACGCTCACTTTCAACTGGCACTGTTTTAAACATGAACGACATAAATGATGGATACGTGTCTATGTTATGTGACAATGGTGTAAATCCAGGTGTTTCCCACTTCAAAGTTCACCTCAAACATTTTATAGCAGAAAATATTAGAGATGTAGAATTTGTTCGATCATGTAGAATGAATGAAAGTGAGAATGTGGTAAGCAGCAAAACTCTTGCTGTAGATGTAGACAATGTGGTCCCTCTGGAGTCAGAGGAAGTACTCAGTGATGTGATGAAGTTAAGATTGCCAAGGTACTTCGCAGTTAATTGTTGAACCATCCTGATACATGGCACTTTACTGGAAGCATGTCTTACGAAAACCCGCCTATGGTAGCATTCTTCCTGAAACATTTGTTTTTTGGTACAAAGTCAAAGTTGGTGTCAGTCAAGAGATATGAAGCTGTGAACAAAGTTGTCAACGTTGTATCACAGGTGCTTGTACAAAACGTCAGAACAGACAAACAGGTTAAACACCAGCCCACGTCAGGGCAAATCAGTATTCTCGCACCCGATGACAAAATTGTTAAAACATTCCAGTCATTTGGATGTTTGGAAGAAGTAACTGTCATCAAGAGGTTTGTCTGCAATGCGATCGGAGCTTTTTCAGGACAAGATGGGAGCTTTTTCAGAACAAAAAGCTTTGAACGTGAAAAACTCCCCTCAACTCTAAACACCATCAGGCCTCACATTGACAGAGCTCACTTCATGTCCAGACGAGAAAAAATCATACAAAGAACCCAGACCAGATCTTTCACTCCCCTATGACAATGGATGGGAACAGGATGCCGATGAAAAGCTGTCGCTCGTGAGATGTCATGTTAAGCTCTTCTTGCTGGTCTACAGGTCGTCAGATGCGAATGTAAGGGTTCGTGCAGAGGGAAGACCAAATGTTCGTGTCATAAGAATGGCTTGCCGTGCACGGCGTTGTGCAAGTGCGTGGACTGCAGAAACATAAGGGAATATAGGTTAACCCACGAAGAAGACATGTCAAAGTAGCAACTTGGTTTTGGTTAAAACAGCTAGATGTTGTGTCTGTAATTTCTTATTGTTCACACTGAAGTGAATTAATTTTTTTCTCACTAAATTCTTACTGATGTCATAGATGGCCTGTGTCTGTTGACTGTCCAAATACGTTGATTTCATAGTCCTGAAATTAGAAAATCTAAAAGAAGTTATGTGCGAAAACTAGCATTTAAAATAACAAAATGACAGCAATAGTTTTTATGCATAAGTCAGGAGAAAACAAAGCGTACGAGACAAGGTCAGACTTCTAGAAGACAGTGCTGGAAATATAATATCACAATGATTTTTAATGGAGGAAGACCTAAATGGTTACTTCAGTTCAGTATTTACGAGAGAGGATATAATTTCATTACCAGTTCCAAAAGCTAAATTTCAAGAGGCTAAATCTTATTATTTAGGGCAGTTAATTGTAACTCCAGAAATGGTAGCTAAGAAAATAAAGGCAATGAGGGATAATAAATCACTTGGAGTGGATGGAATTCCTCCAAAATTACTAATGGAAACAGTAGAACATATCAGTATACCACTTGCAAGAGTGATCAACTTGTCATTAAAAGAGGGAGTCTTTCCTTTTGAATGGAAAGAAGCAAACATCATACCATTATTTATAAAGGGTTTGAGAAATAAGTCAGAGGTTTATAGACCAGTGAGAAGACAGCGTGTTGTAGTAAAGGGAGAGGTTTCAAACAGGAAATCAGTTGTGAGTGGGATACCAAAATAATCAGTTTTAGGACCTTTATTATTCTTAATATATATCAATGACTTGGACGATAATATAACAAGCAACGTACTGAAATTTCCGGATGATACAAAAGTGTTTAAAAATGTTAACACTGACAGTGATAAACAACATTTACAAAACGATCTAGACAAATTAGTGAAATGGTCTGAAAAATGGAAGATTGTATTCAATTCATACAGGACAAGGGAACTTGGGTATAAACTATACTATGGGAGATACTGTTCTAGGTACTACTGTTGAAGAAAAGGGCTTGTGAATAACAATAAGTGCTGATATGAAAGTTTTAGAGCAGTGTGGTATTGCAGCTTCAAAGGGTAATCAAATTCTTGGGTTGATTAGGAGAAACATACCATACAAGGACAAAAGCTAATTATACCTATGTATAAAGCATAAGTTAGAGAGATAGAACAGGGGCATAGCCTCGATTATCCAAGATCCGTGCTGTGGCGCCACCGTTTACTGCATACATCATCGCCTGGACGCAAAGTGTACTTTTCATTGTGGCGTTGTCGTGCTTACATTTTTTCCGCCATAAAATATTGTCCGCTTCTGGCTGCGCATGCGCGTATATTGAAGCATGGACATTGCTAGTTATAGAGCGTGTGTGTGTATATATATATATATATATATATATATATATATATATATATATATATATATATATATATAACTTTTTTTGCTATACTTACTAGAAATATAATATGCAATTTTGTATAATTTTCTCTTTTTTAAAGAAATTCTAAAAAACTTCAAGAGGTGCTCAAGATATTGATATTCTAAATCACTAACAACTAATTATTTCATCATTTGAGTACAACATAATTGTTTAACATTTTTTTTTTAGTTAAATGCGTACATTTATCGAACTGCAAAGACATGAACAACATAACAAATATTTTTTACATGAATCATTTATTTAATATAATTTTTTTGGTTATGTACTGTGAATATACAAAGGACTTAAAACTAAATACAAAGCACTGCCTCACAATACATTCAGTGTTCATTAAGTGAGATTGTTCTATATACTAAGAACTGCATGACAACTATACACACTGCATCCATGATGGAACATTGCTGATTTAAACTGAATAAATCAGTGAGTCAGATGTAATGGAGATGAAACCGGTGATCAACGCACTTATCTCCAGCCCTGCAAGCATCATGGGAAATTATATCATCTTGTGTATTACATATACAAGTACTTACACTGAGTCTGATAACATTGAAGGTAGAAACATTATCTGAAACGTTCATGACATATTTACTTATCTGTCAATTTATGTTACAGAACTGAGATAAAGATGTAAATGTGCTGAAAATATCTGCAAAAATTGGACAGATATCTTCATAATCATGAAAACTATGGCCTTATATTGAAATGTATTGGCCTGTTGAGTTTGTAAGCTAATTAGCCAATATTGACTAATTATTTGCATTAATTAAGTTACTTTTAATGATAAATAAATGGGTGATGTATATCTATGACCCTAATTAATGTGTTTGCAAACCGAAGAAACTATTAAAATACAAGGAAACAGTTACTTACCAATGCGGTCTTGTTGCAAATGTTCCAACGGTACTGTGATAAAGAAATGACGGTGATAAAGCAAAGGTAATGGAAGATTCTTATAGTTCGTTATCCAGTCCTTGGGAGTGTTCAAAGCGCAATACACTTCACCCACTTGCAGACATGTTCAGTCTAACGCCAACTCGACTTCTCTGGGAAGCGGACAGCCACACTGCAATTACTGTGCAAAAACTATTCGTTCACATTTCTTCTTTTAAATATCAATATTATAGTCTCCAACAATTATTAATTCACTGTTACAGTTTTCAAGCGATGCTAAACTAATAGTAAATTCGTCAATTATTTTGTATAGTCTATACTAATGTTTTTTGGAGGTTTGTAGACATTTCCAATATTATATTTTTTAAACGAAATTTCCCTTGTTATTTCAATAAATTGACATTCACAGGAATCTGTTTCTGTATGTATATTTTTTTATATTGTATTTATATATTTTGCTTAGATAAATTATTAAACCTCCCTTGTCACTACACATTTTGCCTTGTGAGATGCAATAATATTTATTCAAGTGAAAAAGAGATATATCATCATTTTCGCTTAACGAACTCACTTGAATGCACATGGCACCAAATTGAAAGCCATTTGTTTCTAAATCTTTTAAAAATAAATTCAGCTCATCAAAGTTTGCATTGATACTCTCTATATTGGTGCTGAGAATAGTGAAAGAGTTTTTTTTTAGAAACCAGGAGATCACTCAATTTATCGTATTTTAATTTCACACAAGGATTTGGCTTCAAAACCACCATATTGCACATGAATATTATCATCCATGAATATTATCATCATTGAACGTTAGCGTCATAGCATACTAATTACAGTTGTTATTATTAAAGTGCATGCGAACTTCTGTGAAATCGGGGTAACCTAGACTACAAGTGACGATAAGGGAGGCCGTCATACACAGAACCAACGCAAAGTCTCAAACAAACGTGTTATTTTGTCAGAAAGGGTATTACTTTAGTAAACAAAAGTTTAGTTTGGACGCAAATAACATGGTCATATCCGATTGACAAGCATAGGAATAGGTGTACACATATATATTTTCAATTGGCGTATTTTGGCAGAATACCACGCTGGTGACGTATGATTGCTAACAGTATGGCGCGGCCCAGGCAGTTAAGATATTGAATGTTCAACAAGTTTTCTTAGTAAACACTGGTGTAATAGTGGAATTTACAGATTGTTATATCTTAGCAACGCTTATATGTGAATAGGCCGAAAACCATGACTTTTATTTCGCTTTAATTGAACGAGTAATCATGATAGGGTAATGTTTTGGAAAGGGGTACAAATCGTAATGTAAAATAATGTATTCTAACTGTTAAAGTACGTTGATAAGACAGGAAACAAACTAACAGAACGGGTCAAACTCGATTCCGTGTCTGGAAGATTCGACCAGAAGCGTGTATTTGGCTCCATAAGATACAACACTAGTGTACACTTTCGAAGAACCAACTCGCGTCTTGGAGACTCGAATAGATTCTCTCCGTCGAATACAACATGCGAACCAACGTAGCCTACATCTTTCGCTCCAAAATAAATGCATCTCTCTCTCTCTGTATATATATATATATATATATATATATATATATATATATATATATATATATATATATATATATATATATATATATATATATATATATATATATATATATATATATATATATATATATATATCTGCATTTATTTTGACCAAGAACACATGTACAATGAAATCGAATACAATTCAGGAAATTAAATTTGACAGCGGAAAAATAAAATAAGTAAATTAAACTAATATGTTGTTCAGGGAGAAATTCACTAATACAAGTCTGGTCGCAATCGTGAGGCCACAATTGCACAAGTTAAATATTTATCGAATTATTCATGTAAACAAGTACACACATCAGTAAAAAATTGTAAACCAGGGTTTATTCTTCAATGTTTGCTTAATCATAACCTCCTCAACTGGGCAATGGTGGTCGTACACTTTACTAAATTTGCGAGACTAAGCAGTTTGAAATATGTCCCGGGGAAATGTTCTGTATAGAACATTCGTCTTACGACACGCATTTTTAACCGTTTGTAAACCAGGGTTTATTCTTAAATATTTGCTTAATCATAACTTTCTCGACTGGGCATTGATGGTTGTACAATGTACTAAATCTGCTGACTATATTGGTATAGGCCATATTTACATAATCGGTTTGTAACACATTGTCCCACTTTTCTTGTCTCAAACTTTCAATAAGCAAAATACATTATCATCTTTTACGTTTTTACATATTCAAATGTGTCGTATTCCAGTGTTAAAAGAAACATTACATATATGCTTCAAAGTATTTATAATATGAAAAATAATATTCTTAACTATGCTTACGTTTAAATAATTACAGTATGTTGACATTTTGCTCTTAACATTTTGAGCAGTTATAATAATAATGTCTTGGTCATCAACAGGACTTAGAAACATACTTTTATAAAGTTATTTTCCCAAATAGTCAAAAATAGATTAAAAACACCTTAAAAACATAGTTTTATCAAGTTCTTTCCCAAATAATAATAGATACACCTTTTTTATGTAGATTAATTTGTCAGAAACCGAGACAAGGCTATCCTCTGCGATGAATGTAATCAATGACACCATGTACATTGTATCGGTATATCCCATCTTCCTACAACTACTTGATTAACCAAAGTGCCTTCTTCGAATATCCAAGATCCGTGCTGTGGCGCCACCGTTTACTGCACACATCATCGCCTGGACGCAAAGTATGCTTTTCATTGTGGCGTTGTCGTGCTTACATTTTTTCCGGCATAAAATATTGTCCGTTTCTGCCTGCGCATGCGCGTATATTGAAGCATGGATGTTGCTAGTGATAGAGCGTGTGTTTTTTTAGAAACCTGTTCAGGAGTAAAAATAGTTATGATTATCGGATGACAAAAACAAGTTTTGAGAAAAGACATTCATGTAAAGTTTTCATATATATATATATATATATATATATATATATATATATATATATATATATATATATATATATATATATATATATATATATATATATATATATATACATGTATATATATATATATATATATATATATATATATATATATATATATATATATATATATATATATATATATATATATATATATATATGTATATATTTGTGAACTGAATAATGTAATCTCAAGAGTATATTGTGTGTCTATGGCTAGGTCGTTGACACAACGTTGACAGATCAATCAATCATTCAATGAAAACCGTTTAACTATCCAAGAGGCTCCATAGTAGATATCACGATAACACATGCAAGTAATAAATTGTGAAAATAATATTCTGAATAACGTAAACTGAATAATGTAATATCAACAGAAGACTCTGTATCGATGGCTAGGTCGTTGGCGCATCTCTGACAGAACAATCAATCATTTAATGAAAACCGTTTAACTATCTAAGAGGCTTCATAGTAGATATAACGTTAACACATGCAAATCGTAAACTGTGAAAATAATATTCTGAATAATGTAAACTGAATAATGTAATTTCAAGAGAAGACTGTGTATCTATGGCTAGGTCGTTGACACTTCGCACCGACTGTTTGACTTCGTAATTGTTCGCCGTCAGACAAATGACTATTAGAAATAGGAAGCTAACATTTAAGATCTGTTCATTTGTGGAATATCTGGTAAAACAATTGATGAAATCTGAAAACCTAGTACTTGGCGGTCTCTGACAAATTAGTGATTTAATGTATAAACGTCAAACTCAGTTGGCGACCTCTAAGCATTCTCCCATTAAGGAAACATGTTTGAGAAATTATTTCCTCATCACATGTAGTGATTCTAGGGAGCAGACCGTCCAAACTAAGATTTTTAAGGGTTGCTTTTGCTGTTACTGCTGCGGCTGCTGCTGCGGATGCTGTGCGATTACCACCACCAGAATCACCACCACCACCACCACAACAACCACAACCACCACCACCACCACCACCACCACCGCCACCACCATCACCACCACCACTACATACCTCTACGAACTGACTTGAAATCAATTAGTTTTATATGTTACACAACACATCATTTCGCTGTTTTTTTGTCAGAACTTGGCAAGTGAGGCTAGATGTAGAACGATTGCAATCGAACGTTTTTTGTTTCGCCTCTGCCGGTAATTAGGCATACCGCGTGTCGGAAGCAATATATAAGCGCGTGGCGCTACTCCTCTTAGCTTTGAACAGGCTTTCAAGTATAGTAAGGTAACAATAATAGTGGTATCGAAATGAGTCTAATGATAACTAAACAGATTTGCTTGCAGACAAGCGTGGTATTTTGTTAAGCTAAAACTTTATGTTTGAACGCGTTCAATGTCCAAACTTAGTTATTACTGATGTCATTAGTGTAAGCCAGACTGCGCTTGAAAAAAGCCAACTTTTATCTCTGCGTCTTAACGCTTTCGGCGGTTTATTGTATAACAGCTTTCACCTGCTTCCTTAGATCAACCCTAGATTCAGATATACAACAATCAGTATCCGTCCTAGCTTGTATCCGTTCTGTGGTTATCGTGAAATATATATTGATGCAGTTGTATCTAAATTACTCAACTGCATAGAAGTTTACGTCCACTATTTTAGCTTCAAGTTTTGCAACGACATCGAATGCAGGTACACGGTTTATTGCGTAATAACAATCCCCGTTCGGTCGACCATATTCGTGTAGAAAAATAACGCCTGATCACAGAGCACATAGGTATCGTTGATAGCAGGTAGTTGGATTGAAGATTATAACGTGCATTCGTGACAACATATTACACATCAGAACAACAATTCAGTATACCACTTACAAGAGTGTTCAACTTGTATTTTTAAAGAGGGAGTTGTTCCTTTTGAATAGAAAAACACAAACATCGTGCCATTATTTAAAAAAAAGGTTCAATAAATAATTCAGAGCATTAGAGACCAGTGAGTTTAACGTCAGCGATTTATTAATTATTAGAAAAGTTAAAGCAGTTTTCAGGGGAGTACCACAATGATCAGTATTATACCTGTATTATTCCTAATATATATCAATGACTTGGATGACAATATAACAAGTAACACACTGAAATGTGCGGTTGAAACAAAAGTGTTTAAACATTTTAACACTGACACTGATAAACAGCATTTACAAAACGATCTAGACAGATTAGTGAAATGGTCTGAGAAATGGCAGATGTTTTCAATTTTGGGAAATGTAAATGCCTACATACAGGACATGGGAACTTGGATGTAAACAATACAATGGGAGATATTGTTATGGGACCAGGAGTTACAATAAGCGCTAATATGACAGTTTCAGAGCAGTGTGATATTGCAGCTTCAAATTCTTTGGTTGATTAGGAGAAACATAACCTAAATGGAAAAATAACTAATTATACCTGTGTATAAAGCAATAGTTAGACCTTATTTAAAATACTGTATTCAAGCGCGAATACCGCATCATAAGAATTATATAGATACGCTTGAACACACAAAGAAGAGAGCTACTAAAATTATTCCAGAACTGAGAGACCATAGTTATGAAGAACGTCTGAAAGAACGGTTCCTTAGTAACTCTAGAGGCAAGGAGGTTAAGAGGAGATCAGACGGAATTGTTTAAGATATTGAATTGTATGAACGTATTGATATAAATATGTTTTTCTCACTCAAGAAAGATAGTAGAACTAGAGGACATAAGGTAAAATTAGTAACGGATCAGTGTAGATTGAATATCAGGAAGTATTCGTTCTCACGGAGGACAATAAATGAATGGAACAAATTGTCTACGGATTGAATAACAGATAGCCACGTGAATCTATTTATGAAAAAGGTTGACACATATCTCAGAAGGGCAGGTTACACTTAGCTGAACATTGTTGGACTCTTGATATGTCAATGGCTTCCTTGTCCACATGCCATCTGGGCCATTTGTTTGTATGGCAAATCATATTAATTCGTATTAAATCTACATTACATACTATTCCACGTTTTTAATCCCTATTCCTTGGATTAAATGTCTTATGCGTATAATATCATCGTCGTTCCACTTGCGATTAGTTTGATTACGTGTAGCTACTGAATCAATTTGATCAATAAAAGTCGATTAGCACAGGTTGGAGCATTCGTAGTTAGGCGAAGGGATGATGCTCTGCATATAAAAGTAAAATTCGACTGTTATGTAGCGCGGTACATAGTCAGAAAGACTGTTCAAAACGCATTATCCTTACCAACTGGCAAACCTGTTCATTCCAACACCAACTTGACCTCTTTGGGAAGCATTCAGCCAAACTGCATTTATTGCAAGATGAATATTCGTTTACATATCCACCATAGTTTATAGTTAGATATTCATTCCGGAAATTTTTTTGATCGTGGATTAATTTACTTAGCATTACAATTGTTACATGCAATACTATTAAGACACACAATCCAACGCGATTAAGTGTGTCATTACGTCTGCAGTTAACTGAGTATAATGTTTATTGTAAAATGGTTACCATTATTTATACCTGTTCGACTTCTGCCAAATGTTGTCAGACGGTGTACCAATCGTTGCCGAAGAACGCTTTTGGTTCAATTGACATAATTCAACGAGCATTGCAATGATGTGTTCAAGGTCCGTGGACTAAACTATTAGTCACTTATTAGTGCTGTCTGCTTGCAAATGTTCCAACGGAACTGTGATAAAGATATGATGGTGATAAATCAAAGTTGAAGGTACATTCTTATATAGTTCGGTATCAAGTCCTTGGGATTGTTCAAAGCGCTATACACTTCAACCTCTGGAACATGTTCATTCCAACGCCAATTCGACTTCTGCAAAGACTATTCGTTCACATAGCCAACACTGTCCATAGCCAGGTACTTAGTTAAACAGCTGAACTTGAAACCGGATTCTCTCGATTTGGATTTCGATATTTTAACCGCGCCTCAAAATTTTTTTACCCATCATGCATTTTACATTATACACACACACACGCACACGCACACGCAAGCGCGCACGTACGCATACACACACACACACATATATATATATATATCCATGTTGAATTATAATTATGGTTTCACTTACATTGTTTTTTGTTTCTCCAACATTATGCTGTAATATGCTTTTTCTGCGAACCTTAATATATACGTTGATTTGTTTTTGTAGGATTTGTACTTTAATATTTTTGTACTTCATGTGAACGGGATATGAGAAATGTTTTGTACAGCTTCTTTTTTTGTTACAAACACGTTTTAAACCTTTGTTGAACCAAGGTTTCTCATAAATGTCACTTTTTTTGGTGAAATTCGTTTTGTAGGCAATGCTTGTTGAACAAACATATGAATTTAAGTTAAGTTACGGTGTCTTTATTTATTATTGTAATGTACTGAGTATCCATTTTTCTCCTTTTTTGATACTCACATAATGCAAATATTGGGAGATGGTCACTGATATTTTTAAACAGAATAGCACAGGTGATGTGCCGTAATTCATTTGTGAATATGCTGTGTATTAGGGTAGCTGAAATGTGTGTAATTCTGGTTGGCTTATCAAATAGAGGGTAAAGACCTAGACTATACATAAAAAAGAAAGTTCTTAGTATTGATATGGTGTTCAAGCTTTAGCAAATTAATATTCAGTTCCCCACGCAGAAATATAGTTTTGTGAGCTTATACATCACTTAGAGGTGACGGTTTTAATACTTGGCAAACGGAAATTGCAACACGTAAACACTCTTATTAAACTGAAAAATTTTAGCACATTAAAGGTAAGTATTTGTTATAAATATAAGATATACTTAATGTCAAATTAGAGAGTGATCTATCATTTATACATTTTACGCGTGAAGCTTAAATAAGAATTAAAATAAATTGGATTTACTGATGACCTTAAACTATCGTTTGACTGTATAGCTATTTCAGACAGCTGGGATGATTCAAGCACAACTGATGATTATTCACTAAGTGGATAGGAGATTGTTTTTACATTGTAAGATATAACAAAAGAGGTGGGGTTGTGGCATTATATGTCAATCAAATATTCACTTGTACACTTCGAACAGTGCAATCCAAGTTGATAGACGTATATTTAAATGGTGTCACTGTGGAATTGCATATGAAAAACTAAGAAATATAATAGTGAATTGTGTTTACAGAACACCTGGGTCAGACTTAGTTATATTTTGTGAGAGCATAGAACATTTATTTACTGATGTTATGCCAAGTAAATATATCGATGTATGTGGTGATTGTAACATTGATATATTAAAACTTGAAACACACAATGTGACAAAACGTTTCTAGATTATATATATATGATTTAGGTTTGCATCCAATAATAGACTGGCCGAGTCGTACTTTGATAGATAATACATTTACTAATCAAACAAATTACTTAGTTAGAATCGGGTTATTAATCAATGACTGTAGTGAATAGTGGTCATTTGCCGGTATTCGCATAGTGTAATTATGAAACAGACAAACATAAATACGACACATTTAAATGTGCAAGTAACGTAAAAGAAGATGATAATGTATTTTTGCTAATTGAAAATTTTAGACAAGAACAGTGGGATAATGTTTTACAAGCCGATTACGTAAATCTGGCGCATTGCAACTTTGTCAACAGATTTAGTATTTTGTACAACTATTATTGCCCAGTTAAGACGGCTACGATTAAGCAAACATGTAAGAATAAACTATGCTTAAAATGCGCTTCATAAGAAGAATGTTCAATACAGAACATGTTCACGGGACAGAACCCAAACTGCGGAGTCTCGATATAAAACTTATAAAAATGGATTAAGGTCTAGCTTAAGATTGGCTGAAAAAGCACATTACAATAAACTGTTGTCAGTAACGTAAGGACATACTAAGGAAACATGGGATATGTTGAATACCATGTTACGTAGGCAGCGCCAATCGTTGAAATGTCCCAAACATTTACTCTAAGGGGATAGACACATCACCTACAAAAACATATGGCAAACGAGTATAACATGTTTTTTTTACAAATGTCGGTCCTACTTTAGCAAAGGATATGACTATTCCGGATTAACTTATTTCTGTATATGATTAATTAGGAGGTACTATTGTCGAAAGTCTGTTCGTCAAACCTGTAAATGAGGAAGAGGTTGTAACTACAGTGAAAGCGTGTACAAAACAAAATGTTAGACTTTTAAGACATGAGTATTGATATTGTCGCAAACGTCATATATATCATTTGCAATACTTCATTTAGAACTGGCGTGTTCCCATCAAGAATGAAAATTACCAAAGTAATACTTTTGTTTAAAAGCGGTGCGAAAACTGACCTTACTAATTTCTCTCTTGCCGCACATCACGCAAATCAAAAAGTCTTTGAAAAACGGTTCCTTGCCAGAACAAACAGCTTTGCAACGTCAACAACATACTAAACTCGAATCAGTACGGTTTCCGTACAAATATGTCCACGTTACACGCAGTAATGGAATTGATAGAGGAAATATCAACTGCCAACAAAAATCATGCAATTGTTGTATTTATTGACCTAAAAAAGGCTTTCGATACAGTAGACCATGGAATACGTATCAAAAAGTGTAATTATTGTGTGTGGCAAATTATTGCATTAAAACCTACCTTTTGAACAGGAAGCAAATATTGACGTGTGCGTCTCGGAGCTATTAGATGTCACATATGGAGTTCCGCAGGGGTCTATTTTACGACCAAGATTATTTATATTTATAAAATAAACTGACCTATGTAATGCCGTTATATGCTGTGAAAGATGTAAGCTTTGTCGGTGTTTGTATCCCTTATGTTGCGTGTTAAAACCATAGGAGATTTAACGTACGTGTGTATTCGTTAAGGTGATGCGCACATACGTGTAGTGGAATGAAATAGGCAACAACTGCTATGATCCTATGGGGTACTTCGGCGACAAAGTATGTCGAAGAGTATACTAACGCGTAAGAGTGTACTAACGGGAGAGGATACTATACGGGAGTATAATAACGCGTAAGAAATGTAGCCGTGGCAATGTTCTTGTGAGATATTTCTTAATGTTGCCATTGACATAAAGGAGAACACAAATACCTAACAACCGTGGCAATGTTTTATGAGAGACTGTGAAGGATATACATTAGATAATGCTGACGTAAGTGAGAACATTACCACTTAACAGCAGAAGCCATGGCAATGTTTGACAATGACAGCGTCTCGCAGACGCCATTCAACGACTCCAAGACACGACAAATGGGTTCAGATAACAACGGGGTGAACCGTGGAATAGAGGACATACGCATGCCGAATACATACATCAAGATCGCTTATGTTTCGATAGCCTCAGTTGGCATTCTTGGAAACTTGATCGTGATCATCGTCATATTAAAGAGTTCAACGATGCGCAAGACGTTTACTAACATGTTAATCTTGAATCAAACTTGCATCGACTTTATTACATCACTACTCCTCATTCTGACCACTACAACTAGGAGTGGAGAATACATACATCAAGATCTAGTATGTTTTGGTAGCTGCAGTTGGCATTCTTGGAAACTTGATCGTGATCGTCGTCATTTTAAAGAGTACTACGATGCGAACGACGTGTACAAACATGTTAACCTTAAATCAAAGCTGCGTCGACTTTATCACATCACTACTCGTCATTCTGGCCAATACAACGCGGACGTCTGTGACAAATTTATCAGGAATTACGGGAGATGTATTCTGCAAGTTGTGGCTCAGTGATATGCCGTTGTGGACCTTATTAAGCTCTTCGTCATATGCACTAATCGTTTTAACCATTGAACGGTATGTCGCTATCGAACACCCAATATTCCACCACAACTCGTTTTCTAGGACAAAAGTGTTGCTGTTGGCTGGTTCGGCTTGGTTGGCTGGACTAATGGCCGTATTATGCGTCATCGTGCCGACTTCCGGTGTCATTGACGGTCGTTGTTATGTCGTTGCACTTTTCGCCAGTGCCACGTGACAGAAAGTTTGTGGCGTATTTAATTTTTTGGTATTCTATCTTATTCCTATTATTGTCTTTATTACTTGCTACAGTAGAATTGTGAAACATCTTCGGATTCGTGTAATACCACAAGCACAATCCAGTGGCAACGAGGCAAAAAATTGGAAGGCGCGCACCAGGCGAAAAGCTATAAAGATGTTAGTCATTGTTGTTGTATGTTACGTCTTATGTAACTCGTGGAGCCATTGCACGTTTTTATCGTTTAACTTCGGCTATCCCGTCGACTTCAACAGCGGGTTCTATAACTTCACCGTCATAGCGCTGTTTGCTAACTGTTGCATCAACCCGATCATTTACGCGCTGCAATACGAAACATTCCAGAAATAATACGAAAGGTTCTCTTTAAAGGCGGAGGAACTACTCCCATCGCAACGATTACGTGATTTGCAATATATGTCCTGCAGCTTGTTGCATTATAAAACTGTATTTTGTGTAAGCAACCCGTTCGTTTTCTGTACGTGGCAACTAATAACTATGCATGCCGGTTAGTAAAATGCAATCTCACTGGTTCTAAATTGTGTTGCTTGTTCTTGCGATATACACTCTTTGTGTTATATACTTCTTTAATTGTTGTACTTACATTTGGAGAAACAATAAAAGTGGTGAATATTTGTGTGGTTGATATGGTATTTTGAGGCTAATCCGACTTTATGATGCTCATTACTAGCCACGAGCCATGAAGACTAGATTAATGTGTAACAAAAATCATTGTTTTGTGCCTATGCACCTATAAGAGTTACTTAATTATGTGATCGACTTAATGTGGTGACATCATGATTTCTTTCGTGTGGATTCGTTCCTGCATTGCAGTTAGTAAAATATGTCATCTTTCAGGGATGTTTTGTAGAGTTGTTTTTGGCTTCCAGAGCTGGACTTTTTTGGCTACTTCGTCATGACGCACTACATGACCTGCCAGACGAAGATGCCGTTGTCTCGCGATGGTGGTGATCCACGGGAGGGAGGCAAGCAGTTCTTGGTTAGTCATGTGATGGCGACATGAAACGTTTGAGTTTTTCTGCAGCATCCTTGTGCAGGTGCCATCCAGTGCATTTTCTACTGTTTATGTTAACGACCATGAATTGCATCCATATATCAGTATTAGTTAAATCTTCATCCTAAAAAATCTTTAGTTGGAGAATCTGCAGATGGGCGCTCTGCAAAATTTGACAAGGGCGTGAAATGCCGCCAATGCTTGGGTTTATCTACAGTGGATGTCATGTTGTGAGTTTGTGTAGGATCCGAGATATTTAAATTCGTCTACTTTCTCAATTTGACTCACACATGTAGAGTGTAGACTATCATTAGCAGACGGGTTGATGTGCATTTATTTTGCTTTAATTGGATTGATAAATAGTTCAGTAGATTTGGAAGCACTTTCCACTTAATATAGTAAAAAGTGCTGCTTCTTTTAACGTGTCCGCGATCAGAGCGGTATCGTCGGCATAATACAGGTCACAGAGATGGGAGGCTGGGTGTCTGATGCTTCGGCGTCTGGTTTGGGTTACTCCTTCTCTGTCATCAATCGTGGTTCTTAGTGTGTAATCCAAGATTATGATGAACAGGTATGGGGCGAGAGTTTTCCATGGAAAACTACTGTGTTAATGTTGAACTTTGTATTTTGGCTTTGGCGATCATCTCTGGGATTCAGTACGCATGGAGAATCAGTTTATTTTTATATCTACATAGTTAAAGGCTTGCTTGAAGTCGATGAAAATAATGGCAGTTTCTTTCCGGTGATTTCTCATTTCCTCGATGATGCGTCTAAATGCAAGAATCTGCGAAGATCTATATCGTAGGTGTCTAAATCCGATCTGGTTTGGGCTAAGATATTCTCTAGCTCAGGGCGAATTATGTTAAGCAGGAGTTGATTGTAGACATTTGCAGCAGGCTGTGTTAAACATATTCCACGATAGTTTTCAGGAAAAGTCAGGTCTCCTTCCTTAATATTGGTACGATACCCGAGAGTCCCCATTCCGGTGGTCTATTCCCTAAACATGTTTCGTTGCAGAACTTAAATAATATTTCTTTAACTTCGGTAGTCGCCACACTTCAATGAGAACGCCATCTATTCCTGCGGCTTTGCCAAGTTTCAATTATTTGATAGCAATGTTGACTTCTGCTAGGGAGAAGGTGTCGGTGTCAAAGTTGGGGTTGGTCTCATATATCGGATCAACTAGACAGTTGGATGTTATCTGATTATTTGAATAGAGCAGTTGTTTTAAGTGAGTTTTCCAAGCATCCAAACGATCTTCCCCTTGTATGAAGATGTTTTTTTTATATTTTCCCCGAAGATTGTGTTACTAACTTCCAGACATTATGGAGAACATTAGTCGACTCGCAACTGTTAAATGCTTCGAGAGCTACTACAATCAAGATTATTACGCCAGTGCTTTACTTTGAAAACCTTTAACACACATCATCTTAATTTCGAGGGCCCTAACATGCTGTTAGATAACCCTACATGACGAATGCGTGTAATCTGGCAAAATTCGCTCATCAGTTGAAAAACAATATATTTGTAGACATCTAGTTCTATACCTATACCTATACCAATAGGATATGGCCATGTCATTCGCTCCTAAATCCGGGAAGAACCTGAGCCAGTTGTAGTGCAGCCCAAGCCAGTTCTGCATCCCGAACCAGTTGTGCAGCCCAAGCCAGTTGTACCAGAGGAGCCCCAGCCAGGGCCTTCAACTGCGTACGTAGAATCCCAGCTGCCTGTGACACTAGGATACCAGCTGCATGTGACACCAGGATCAGCTATACGATCATCACACCGCCAAGGAGTTCTTACACCAAGGAAATTGCGGCTAAAAAAGCGTTTGGAATCCGTTTCCCTGACAAGGTGCGCTATGAAGCAGAAATATTTGAATAGGGTAAAACATTTAACGTCACAAATTAACTCTCTGAAACAGACGAAGGTCAAATACCTGAAACAGGAAATAATTAGAAAAAACATCAATTGCCAAAATTAAACTGATGAAGACTACTTACTTCAAAAGTGTAGAACTTGCTGAAATTGAAAAGTACAAAGAGGTCGTAAGAAATCACAGACACCTTAAAAGGGAAACACGATCCGACGCACTGCTGCTTCCTCTACACCCGGAACATCATACGAGGTTCTAGAATTCCTAAAATTAAGGGATGAACTGAAATTGAAAGATGAAGTAATTAGGGTCTTGGAAACTAAAACTTTGCGTTTAGAAGAAACTGTGCAAGCGCTAAAAGAAATTCTGTGTGAAAAAAGGACCTAACTCTTGGCTTTGAGGGCCTTCATGTGAACAGTCTTCATATTACCAGCCAGGCTGATTGCCAAGTCCTTGCCATTGACCAGTTGGCTGGTGGCACAGCGGAAGTTTACGAGCACCACATCAGTGATTCGATTGCCCGCGTGGCTGATGTGTATAGTAGATTTCATGATACAGACTTTGATACATGCCGTTCCATGATTATCAACAACATTAGCAACACAATGACTGATCGTGCTATAGTTAACCATGCTACTATTGAGCGACTTGTGGAGACCTGGAGGACAAGCTTAAACGAGCTGAACTGTCACATTCACCCCTTAGATACTATTGCCAGTTCGGCCAGAGCAGCTCTCAAGGCAAATGAACCAGAACAATTGACCAAAAAACTTTTTGGTACAGAATGTATGGCAAGCCAACTTGTTCTTGCTATTAACAAATTCCGGTACAAGGATGGACGAGGTGACCCAAAAGGGTCCACCATTTTCTTGGATAATGCTGGCCTTCCAAGAGGCCTTGTTCCACGCTATAGGGGGAATCGTCTCCACATCATGTTCCATATCTGAGGTAAATTGTTTCAACACGAGGACATTTTCTTGAAGTTTTTCGAGTAGGGAACTGTATCATATGGTGCTCTGCAGGCGGCAATATTTCATGACTTTCAAACCCCAGAAGCGAGAGTTGAGTTCCACGTTCTAGGACTTATTGGGAAGTTATTTTCAGGCCCATGGATGTCCAAGTTCTACACTTCAAGTTCCACTCAAACCGGTCATATTGATGGGATCAGCATATTCAAAAATGTGCTAAGTGTTGTGAAAAGTTTCTGTGAAAAGCCAGAATACAACCTTTCCACTACGACTGACTTCTTCGGAAATGAACTAGCTGCAGACGATGAAACGCTTATCAAACTCAAACGAACACCAATGGATGAGCCCCTGTTTGCCTCCATGATGGGAGCGTGCCTGTTGAAAGTAGTTGAAGTTCTTGAGAGGCAGTGCAAACGAAGTTTCGGCAGCAATGTTACAGATGAATTGAGGAAGGAGACGGAGTCGGCACGCTGCCATAACATTGATGCAGAAGTTATTATGGGGATGTTTAGTGCTGCAAAAGAACACGCCCCAAATGCTACCATGTGCTACTTATCCTCCAGGATCCGTGCTCAAAAGAACAAGGTTGTTGACTACCTTGATAACCTGCAATCATAAAAAAGAGAGAAATTAGTCAAACTGGCAATTTCATTGGGGATGAAACAGCAACAAAACAAGCACAAAAGATGTACTCAAATTAAAGAGATTTCAGGCAGATTGGCAGTCAAACTACAGAAAAAGAAAACTTATCAAAGAAACAAATTAGAAAAAATACTCAAAAGCCACGATTTGGACATATATATATAGAGTTCCCAGAGTTAGAAGAGAGTATCCAGCAGGGTGTTCGTGATATCTTAGATGGAAAGATAATTGGACGTTGGATTTGTCATGTTTGGTATGATGATGACTCACAAACAAAAACTGTACACAACGGTAAAGTTGAAAAACTGTTAAAGAAAGCAGGTGGAACTTATGTTGTGGGGTACTGGAGTGAGGAGGAGACTTACCAGGACGACGCTGTGGATTATGACATGTCAAAGTATGCCCTTGCAGCGGATCTGGTCTATGAGGATTTGACTGTATCGTAAAATTAACGAGACATTTTGTGTATATATTGTAAATAGGTAGGTACGTTTGATTCAGTTATGAGGTCACCCTTAATGAATTGTTTGTTTGCAGTAACCCTACCCAAGATTTTTAGGTTGGGTAGTTATAGAGTAAAGTTTTGAAAAAATACATGAAAGACCCCTCAAAAATCAATCAAAACTATAAAAACGTCTGTGTCATCATATATGGGCCAGTGAGTCGGTCGATTACGGCAGACAGTTAATTAAGGGTGGCCTAATTATAATATATTGAAATGCAGAACCTTACATGTCTTTACTTTGCGTGATTTTTACTTCAGAGGTTTATTGAATTCAGGTCTGCCCTGAAACGGTTGATATTCACTAATTTAGCTAATTATTAATTAATAATAACATCTAGTTATTACCAAAAAGATAGATAAAAGCTAAAGAAACAGTGTGCTATGATCACATTTGTTATTTCTTGGTATAGATGCAATGAAAAAAATACTATCCTAAAAATTGGGGGGGAAATGTTGCATTCTGATATTTTCATTTATCAATGAACGCGTATTGTTCATCAATCAAAGTAACTGAGATCATTAATTGATGATTTAGTTAAATCATGAATTAAATGAAGACTGAGTTTGTGTTTTAAAGGGGCTATCTCCCCTAAAGTTTCATTAGAATATCTTCAGTATTAAAAAAGTTATGACACTTTGTATTCTCAAAGTGAACCATAGTTGGCCCAAAAGGTCAAAACTTTTCTTTTGTTTTTCTAGTAAAACAAGGCCGAAAAACGGGTGGTGCACTTAATCTTTAAAATGTCATAACTTGTCTAATATTCAACCTAGAACAAATAACTCAAAGGCATTTTAAAGTTTTTTTCAGGCTCTGTACAATGATACTCAATTGATGTCTATCCATGTAGGATGTCACATACCTACTATAATATAAATAACTGCTATCCCAGGCCATGGCAGCTATAGGGGTAAGACTTCACACAGAGGGTGCCCTTTAGAAGTTGAATATACATACAAAATATGCAACACACAAACGCCCAGGATAATTTAACACTAGTGTTGTTGAGGTTTTTTAAAGAGATTGTTCAAATTGAACACTAGGAAACAATATGTAAGAAAAACCTTCCATATGTCTATATTTAGGCTAACATGAAGGGTAAAATTGTAGGTTAGAGATGTTAAACATAATGCTGTTCTAGCCTTATTACTCAAATGCCGCAGAGAATCTAAGAACGAAGTAATGAAGGTGACAAACTACAGCTCTATAATATAGTTTTTACAGCTTTCCTATAATTTATAGTAAATACATATTTTCAAAATAATAGATACAAAGATATCACAACGTTTCTAAGACAAAGAAGAACATCATACTTTGGGAACACCGTTAGAAGGTGCCGACTTTCGAATCGCTTATTTAGTACTTAGCCTTAACTTGGCTGCGAGGTATTACTTTTTTACTATTTTTAGTTTTAGACAGTTTTATCGTGTGACTCGTCTCGTTCTGTCTGTTAAATCGTTCACCGTGTGTCCGACTTTCCACACAGCGTGTGATATTGGTGATGGGCTGATTTTCCTCCGGCGCTTTTTTCCGCAAAAGCGACGTTTGCAGCCGAAATTCTTCGTCCAACACCGTTTATATACGGAAGTATCTTTGTTAACTTTTTTAAAAAGAGAGTTCCGTTTGGCCGCTTGTGCATTTGAAAAGACTGCGTCGTTTCGTACTCAGCTGAGTACTCGTACTCGTGACGTTTTATATCCTCAGTTGAGCACGAAAACTCTGGTGAGCATGAAATCTCAGACTTGAGCACAGACTTGAGTTTGAGTATGGTTTATAATGTCGGGCCCTGTTCTGCACAGACTGTGGACCAGAACAATCGCATGATTGTTGTTACGTGACAGAGGGGAGGTAAGACGGAGACTGGAAATCGTCGGCAACGCAAATATTATCACTAATGTGAAAGAATGAAGCAATAACTAAAAAAAAAAACATGGAGACTTATCAACACATCAGTTTGTCATATTGCCACTCGTGGATCAGAATGATTGGACCTCAAACAAAACGATCGAGACAGAATAAACGGTTTGGAAATGTGGGCTGAAAGGCGGCTACTTATGATCAGTTGGATGCAGATGAAAATCAATTAATGAGCTGTGAGTGAACTGAAAGATCCAAAGGTGCTAGTCGATCAAATATTGAAATATACATAAGTAAACTGAAAGTTTTCAAGTAGAGATGGTCTGGAGAAAAAAATAGCTAGCCGGGAAAGTAAACGGAGAGGATTAAGTTAAATAAAATCCAAATTGGGACTGTTGATAGATGAGGCAGTTGAAGCGGCTCAAGACAGAACGAGCTGGAGAAGGAAGGTTCGAATGGCCACGCATCGTAACAATACACTGATTCTACACATAATTTATTTTCATTAACAAGCAAACCAAATTATGTGATTGATTGATTGATTGAGTGAGTGAGTGAGTGTATATAGAATATTTTTTTCAGTGAATAAGTGTGTGTGTGTGGGTGTGCGTGCGTGCGTGCTTGCGTGCGTGCGTGCGTGCGTGCGTGCTTAAGCGCCTGTGTGTTTATATATGCATAAACAAAATATTTCGAATAACGTTATTTGGTCTTTGGTGGCTTGCCAGTGAAATATCCTGCAATGCTTGTTAGTTGCGAACGGCATATCTGATTGTGCCTGATAAGCGAACTCGCTGATCGGTTCGCATGACTAATGCAGCGAGCCAATCACTGCAAAAGGCAGGACAACGCGCCGCATAAAGTTGCCAGGAGGCTGTTATTACTCACTGTAAATCTAATCACAAGAGTTACTGCCTTCGTGGATGATGGTCTTGTTCCGCTCACCGTGAGAAGGGTAAGTGCTAGCGCACGAGTACATGAAAACAACATTATTTGTATGGGCGCATATGGATTGGATATGGACTTCACTCATGTTATTGGACAGTGGTGATTCTGAGTTTTGAGGATCATTTCAGTTGACACGCGTTTTCTTTTGATGATGCAGGTGATTAGGTTAACCCTTGAATAATTTACCTGTGGTTTTAGTGTGCGCACATTAATTATGTTTGTATAACACAGAGCATTATTGTATTAAAGAAGTATCCTCAAAGAGAATGAGCACTAGAGAACTATCTAAATTACACCGTTCTTTTACTAAGATGTGTCTTCTAGTTATGCATCCATTATATACTGTTAAAAGTGTTTCTTCATAACAATTCGGTCATAAAAAACACATTTCTATGTAGACTTGATATCTTCGTACCAAGTGCTGCCAAGCAACATTGTATTTGACGTGTTTCTCTGAGTTCCATAACTTAGTTGCTCTTCGTTGTATTCTGTCCAGCTTGTCTATATCCGTATTACTAAGTGACCTGATATACCCCCATCACATCTTCCCTAACACTGACATTCTCGGTTAGGTATTTTGCCAAATATTTTTCTGAAGGGATTTTGGGTTGTCACATTTCAGTTATAACTATATTACATGCGTTGTTCTAATTTGCGTTGCTTCTACATTTCCGGCATATTTGTGTAGCCTCTCCGTTGTACTTTTGTGTGAAATGCTTTCTGATATCCATTTTGAACAGCCGTTTCTTCCAGACTATATCCTTTATTTTCTCATAAGAACAAATATCTAAATGACTATTGATATCAATTATTAACTCTCTCTGAAAGGTTCCAGTTTGACATTGCCATCATTTTCTTCGGTACAAAGTAATTCCAGTCTATGTTTGCTAATTATTGTTCCGATCTCTTTGTGGAAATATCTTGAGGTACGTGTTCCTAGTGTTCACGGCTCATGATACAATACGTCGATTCAAACACAGGTTTCGTTGGTTTGCGGTTTGAAAAATCGAACAGACATGTGACATCTATTAAAGTTTCACCATGAGATCAGGTCCCCATCAACGCACGACTAACCCACTGTCCCACAAACGTAGAGTCATGGCTACAATATACTGGGTTGTTAAACGCAGCTATTTCTGTCATTTGTAGTTCGCGAAATCGATGTGAAATATTAGATACGATCAACGACACATTTTGAGGACCGTTCCTGTTTTTCCCCGAGAAAGAATTATTGCACCGCATGTTCACTACTAAAATCCTAGCACAAAATGTCATTAGTTTATGCTATTCGGCTACATGTGTATCCCACTTTCGCTCGGGTGGTTTCTAAGCAACTCCCCCGGAATAACTAGCGATAATTTCAAAACCGTTGTGCACACGTTGGCCTATACACATTAACACGTTTATTAACACATAATTGCGACGTTCCATTTTACAACTTTAAAATGTCACTTCACGCGTTGTGTTTAAACGTTTTAAAGTTATTGTGTAAATTAGTATTGCCAAATGACTAGAATGTGATATCAACGAATGGAAGAGGAAAACTTACAGGTGGGCTGAGAATGAAGGAAGAAGGGGAAGAGAAAGTCTGCGACTGCGATGAGAGGACAGGGTGAAGATAAATGTGGCGGGAGTGGGGGGAGAATGGAGGAAGAGGGCGAATGATAGGTGGAGTGGAGACGGTTGGTGGAGCGGCAGTGAAGCGGGAACAGTGACGGAAGAAGGAAAACAAAAATAAAATCGACGAAGGGTAACGATGCCAGCTCCACCCCTGACTTCAGTGAGAAAGAGGACAGCAATACCAACCTATATTTCATACAACAATATTTATAATATTGTGAATTGTCAAATAAAGGCATGTACGATAGTTTCACATTAGGTCCATGTATCCCATGTATATAGAAATATTGACATGGCATGTGATCGTATCAGTCTGATTTTGGATCGAAGGGTGATGTTTATATCTTTCCATATAGGTTTCAGTATTGTCAGCGTTGCTGTTGTCTGGGCAATCTTTGAAATGATCTCAGGTTTGAATCCCCCGTCTGTGATATCTGAACCCAGGTAACTGAATTTGGACACCGTTTCTAATCTTTGTCCCCTCACGTTGAACTTCTTGTTGACGCCATTGTTGTTGTTGGTCATTAGCTTGGTTGTCTCACCAGTAATTTCCATTCCGTAGGACGCAGATGTTTTGTCGAGGCGGTTCACTAGGATGACTAGTTCCTATTCATCTCCTGCTAAGCTATCGGTATTTTCTGCAAAGCGAATATTTTCTGCTGTCCTGCTTCTGATGCTGGCTGTTCCTACGTGATCAAGGGCGTCAGTCATGCTCCTCTCCAGAAATGTGTTAAATACAGTGGGTGAGAAGAGACAGCCCTGAAAATCAGATAACCTAGACTACATGTGACGTTTTAAGGGATGCCGAGATACACATAGCCAACGTAAAGTCTCAAGCAGACATTCTGTTTTGACAGAAAGTGGACTAATTTAGTAACCAACGGCCAAAATACATTAGATAAGTTGAATTTGGAATTTTGGAATTTTGGCATATATAGGAATGTGTTAACAGAAATACATGTTATGACACTCGTGACGTAGGGTGTAACAAGATTTAACAAGATTGCCATCTCGAACAACAAGTTCCAGATGGCAAGTGGACAAGGAAGCCATTGGCTTATCGAGAGTCCAACAATTTTCTCATCTATGTGTAGCCCGCCCTTATCAGATATCTGTCAATTCTATTTTTAAACATATTCACACTACTAGCATTAACACAATCGTTTGGCAGTTTGTTCCATTCATTTATCACCCTCTGTGAGAATGAGTACTTTCTCATGTCCAACCTACACTGCTCCTTAACTAATGCTGCTTTGTGTCCTCTGGTTCTACTGCCTTCTTTAAGTTTGAAGAACATATTCCTATCAACATCCTCATAACCGTTCACTATTTTAAACACTTCTATTTGGTCTCCTCTTAGTCTCCTGGTCTCTAGTGTTGTCAAACCACATTGTAATAAGCGACTTTCGTAACTAAGGTCTCTTAATTCTGGAATAATCTTAGTTGCTTTTCGTTGTATTCTTTCTAGCTTATCTATGTCTTTTTTACGATATGGCCTCCATGCTTGAATACAATATTCCAAATGTGGTCTAACTATTGCTTTGTACAGGGATACAATTAGATGTTTCTCTTTATACGTGATAGTTCTCCTAATTAGGCCTAGAATTTGATTTCCTTTCGAAGCAGCAATCCCACATTGCTCTGAAACTTTCATGTCAGCATTAAATGTTACTCCTAAATCCTTTTCTTGTGTGGTTCTACCTAGTACAGCATCCCCCATTTTATATTCCTCGTCCATATTTCCATGTCCTATGTGTATACATTTACACTTCCCAAAATTGAATAACAATTGCCATTTTTCTGACCATTTAACTAATTTTTCTAGATCATCCTGTAAACTTTGTTTATCTGTATCATTAGTAACCTTTCTGAATACTTTAGTGTCATCTGCAAATTTTAGTACTTTGCTAGATATGTCATCCTCCAAATCATTTATATATATTAAAAACAGTATAGGGCCTAACACTGATCCCTGTGGTACCCCACTCAAAACAGATTTCCAGTTTGAAATCTTATCATCTACTATTACTCTCTGTCTTCTGTGTGTAAGCCACTTTTCTATCCAGTTGATTACATCAATGCCTATACCATGGGCTTTTAGTTTAAGTAACAATCTTTCTTTGATGTGGCACTTTATCGAAAGCTTTCTGAAAATCTAAGTAGACAACATCCACTGGTGACCCGTCATCTACCCACTTTGTAATTTCTTCTAAAAAACATAAGAGATTGGTTAGACATGACCTTGCTTTTAGGAATCCATGTTGAGATGTATTTATTAATTTATGTTTTATGAGGAATTCCACCATGTGGTCTCTCATTAATGTTTAAAGTAATTTACATACAACTGATGTTAAACTCACTGGTCTGTAATTTTCTGGCTTCTTCCTCGATCCCTTCTTAAACAGCGGCGTAATGTTTGCTTCTTTCCATTCTGAAGGAACTATTCCTTCTTCTAGTGACAAGTTAAATAAGTTTGCAAGTGGTGTACTAATTTGATCAACAATTTCCTTTAGCAGTTTTGGTGGTATCCCATCAACTCCAGGTGATTTATTATCTTTCATCTTCTTAATTTTCTTTGCTATCATTTCAGGAGTTACAAATAACTGCCCTAAATATTCTGATGTATTGCCCTCAAATTTAGTCAGTGGAACTGGAAGTTAACTGATATCTTCTGTGGTAAAAACTGAGCTGAAATACTCATTCAGGACCTCTGCCATTTGGAATCCATCTGAAATTATGTTTTCACTGTTGCTTTCCAGTGGTCCGACTTTATCTTGAACTTTCTGTTTACTCCTTACATAAGCATAGAAACTCTTGCTGTCATTTTTTATATTACCTGCCAATTTTTGTTCAAAGGTTCTTTTAGATTTTCTAATTTCAGTTGTAGCTAGGTTAAGTGCCTCTTTGTAGTTGGTGTAGTCTTCTACATTTCCAGTGTGTTTATAGACCTTCCACAGCATCTGTTTGTGAGCAATTTTTCTAATAGCTTCTTTTGACAGGTGTTTTTTCCTGGATCTTTTCCCTTGTTTTCTTAATGGAATAAATTTCTCAATAATGCCATCAATCTCATATTTTAAACAAGTCCAGCATTCTGTTGCTGTCTTGTTCTTCAGCAAATTATTCCAATCTATATTTGCTAGATATGTTCTCATCACTTTATATCTGCCTTTGTTGAAGTTCCTCCTCCATTGTTTTTTATATGTGTTCCCTGTTTTTACTTTTATATTAAAATGGATTTGGTTATGGTCACTTGAACCCAAAGGTTCATGTACTTTAACATTGTCAACTAATTCATTTTGAGAAGACAAAATTAAATCTAACACATTCCCACCTCTGGTTGGTTCCAAGACATGTTGAGTAAAGAAACAATCCTGTGTTAGAAGTAGAAACTGATGGTCGTCACCTCCAGCACTCTCTAATGATTCCCATTGTATATGGCCATGGTGAAAATCACCCATTATAACACATTCTCCCTTGCTCACCTCCCTTATCGCCTTTTGTAATTTTACATTTTCCTCATGTCCTATGTTAGGACTACGATAAACTACTCCTATTTTTAATGTTGAGTTCCTGGTAACTATGTTACACCAAATTGCTTCCACACTATCTGCTTCACTTTTCAGTGTAATTTCATATGCTTGGATAGATTCTTTAATATACAAAATTACTCCACCTCCCCTTCTTTCTCGTCTATCCTTCCTAAACATTACATAACCTGTCAGTGCTAACTCAGCATCTACTATATCTTCATTTGCCCATGATTCTGTGATGCCTATTACATGAGGATCAATATCTGCTACCATAATGTCTAACTCACTTTTTTTATTTACTATGCTCCTGGCATTTAAGCATACACATTTAAGTTCATTGTCTGAAATTATTGGTGAACATTTCTTTGGATGTGTATTTGTAGTAGTACTCCTTTGAGTTTTCTCTGTCAGTTCCCCCTGCGCATCTAGTTTAAATAATTTATGGTACCTGTGCCCTCGTCGACAACTCTGACAAACTCACACGCAAGAACTGCAGCGCCCTTCCCTGTCAGATAAAGTCCATCTCTCATGAAAAAGTCACTTCTTCCCACAAAGTTTAACCACATGTTTACGAAGCCTACTCCCTCCTCCATACATACCTTCTGTACCTGTGTGTTGATCGCCATCCTTCTACAGTTCCTATATTCCTCCCCCCTGCCTCCCATTATTGGTAATATCTGCCCAACTCGTGCCTCTTTAAGTGTCTTGATCAACCTCCTGTACTTACCAATGATGGCTGACGTTCCCTCCTTATCTGCATTGTTCGTTCCCACATGCACGAGAACAGCACCTCCCGTGCCATCACCCATGACCTGTCCTGCCTTCTCTGCTATATCCTCTACTTTAGCCCCTGGTAGGCATACTGTTATGTAATCTCCTCTATTTACAATTTTATCCACTTTCCTAATGATGGAATCCCCCATAAATACCCGGGCTTTCCTCGCTTTCCCCTGTGATACTACATCGGCAAAGCTCCTTTCCTGTTGCACACTACTAGTATGCCCCCTTTCTCTCCTATCATCAACCTTTACCGTCTTACCACCTGGGTTACTAATAGTATGGCGTAGTCTATGAAATTAAGATGTTATGTGTTCAACAAGGTTTTCTTAGTAAATCACTGGCGTGATATTTTTAATTGTAGTTACAAATGATTTTGTCTTAGCAACTCTTGTAGGTGCATAGGCCGAAAACTATGACTTTTGTTTTCCTTTAAACTTACGATACATCCTCAGTATTGTTAACATAAGAGA
Organism: Lamellibrachia satsuma; assembly: GCA_033239005.1. Classification (NCBI taxonomy): domain Eukaryota; kingdom Metazoa; phylum Annelida; class Polychaeta; order Sabellida; family Siboglinidae; genus Lamellibrachia; species Lamellibrachia satsuma. The sequence goes on from BSQZ01000006.1 coordinate 10,899,437, forward strand.
AGTAACGGGAATTGAACACATATTTCGAAGAATTTGAAAGACACCATGTCATATTCATGATGGTTTACGTTTTCTTTTCAGATGGATAAAACAACGACGCCTTAACTGACATCACACGCCTGCACGTTTGTCTAAGCTAAAGTAGACAGCCCAGTGACGCTTCAAAATACGGAATACTAAATTACGGAATACTAAAAGGGAAACTGCTAGTATTGACATTGCTTACTATTGTACTGACAACACGAACGCCTACCAAACCGTGGCACCGAGTGGAAATGAGAGCCACTATCCAGGAGGACTGAATTTAGCTGTAATAAAACACCCTGGAATAATCGTCAACGGTACGAGCACCCCACTGACGAACATACGTATGTCGAATGCCTACCTCAACATTGCGTATGGTTCGGTTTCTGTTCTTGGCATTCTTGGAAACTTAATCGTGATCGTCGTCATTGCGAAGAGTGCAACAATGCGCAAAACATTGACTAACATTCTAATATTGAATCAAAGTTGCATCGACTTGATGGCAGCGGTCTGTATCATGTTAACGACAACGAGGACGTCGGTCGCGCACGATTTATGCGGAATTGTGGGAGAAATCTATTGCATATTATGGTTCAGTGACCTTCCATTGTGGGGCTTTCTAATATCGTCATCGTATTCACTAATCATGTTGACTGTTGAACGTTACGTGGCTGTTGTGCATCCAATATTCCATCATAACTCTGTTTCGAAGCGAACAGTCCTAATAATGGCCGCCGCATCTTGGTTTCCTGGTCTGATAATCATTCTTGCCGTGGTCGTGCCAACTTCCGGTGTCATTGACGGTCGCTGTTACATCATGACGCTCTTTGCCAGTCCCTGGTGGCAGAAGTTATGTGGCGTAGGACTGTTCATAACGCAGTACCTCATTCCGATTACGATGTTCATAACTTGCTACAGCAGGATCTTTCTATTCCTACGGAGCCGTGCATCTCCTCAGGGACAAACCAGTGGCAACGAGGTAGCTGTCCAGAAGGCGCGTGCCTCACGCAACGTTTTAAAGACGTTAGTGATCATCGTCGTGTGTTATGTCCTATGTAACTCGTGGAACCAATTTACGTTTCTTGCGTTTAATTTCGGCTACGCCGTCGACTACACCAGTGGGTATTACAACTTTACCGTTATCGCAATATTCTTGAACTGGTGCGCCATCCCGTTCATCTACGCACTTAAGTACGATATATTCCACACATAATTTAGAAAGCTATTATTCACATGCGGAGCTCCCGTGAATAGCGAAACTTCTACTAGACCGGTGCCAATTTTAGAAGATTGAAACCAGGCATATTTGAGTAAAGCATGCAAACAAATGGTTTTAGGGTGATTTGGATGTGGGGAAGCCAAAAAGTTATATTGGCAAACTGTGGGATTGGTTCGTGACTCCCTCAAAAACAAAATATGGTGCGTGATTAGCCCACGATGTAAAGAGTTAATTAAAGTAATAATTATCTCTTAACAACGGTTTTATTGTGCTGTGGGTGTGCTGCATCCAAAAAAGTGATGTCAGCAAATTGTGGGTGGGGTCGTTGACCCCCTAAATTACAAAAAACTTTATCACTACCGATTTGTCCACGAAACTTGCAAACACCCTTTTAGTTAGTATAATAATGCTGTATAAACAGCTGTTTTATGGTTTTTATTTTGCTAATATCACTTTTTGGATTCCACCCATCCAGATCACACTAAAACCGTTGTTGGCTTTATTAAAAATTACCTACATGATCCTTCTTAAGGTACATATATGGATGTTGTCACCAGTCTATTCATGATTTTGTTGCACCGTTCTGTCGTTGGTAGGTGAACGTTTTCACGTTGGTTATTGTGAAAATATCGTGTACGATGTATGTTGATTTTTTAATGTATTTATGCAGGAAGGACTATACTAATCTAATTCAAACTATGTGCACTGACGTTATATACTCTGGGTGTTTGTTGTTTAAAGAGTATTACCAGCATGTACTCTATGGTCAATAGAATGTGCGCAAGTATTCCCATCATACGTATAGAGCATGTTTGTACTACGTCGCAGGACATGCCCGATGTTGTTGTGTTGATGTTCCCTGATTACGTAATAAAATAGCGCCATTCATCTGGAAACAATGCATTCAGAGATTAATTACTTAGGTACATCATTATATATATATATATATATATATATATATATATATATATATATATATATA
>BSQZ01000006.1:10904161-10996661 GCA_033239005.1 Lamellibrachia satsuma
CCACCACCACCATCACCACCACCACCGCCGCCACCACCACCACCACCACCACAACCGTCACCACCATCACCACCACCACCACCAACACCACCACAACCACCATCAACACCACCATCAACGCCACCACCACCACCGCCACCACCACCACCACCACCACAACAACAACAACCACCACAACCATCACCACCACCACCACCAACAACACCACCACCACCACCACCACCTCCACCACCACCACCACCTCCATCACCACCACCGCCACTAGTTACCTCTACGAACTGATTAGAAATCAATTTGTTTTATATGTTACACAACACATCATTTCGCTGCTTTTTTTCTGGGAACTTGGCAAGTGAGGCTTGATGTAGAACGATTATAGTTAGGCGTTATTTGTTTCGCCTCTGCCGGTAATTAGGCTTGCCGTGTGTCGGAAGCAATATATAAGCGCGTGGTGCTACTCCTCTTAACTTTGAACAGGCTTTCAAGTATAATAAGGTAACAATAGTAGACTATCGAAATGAATATAATGATAACTAAATAGATTTGCTTGTAGACAAACGTGGCATTTTATTACACTAAAACTTTATGTTTGAACGCGTTCCATGTCAAATGTTAGTTATTACTGATGTCATTAGTGTAAGCCAGACTGCACTTGAAAAAAAGCCAACTTTTATCTCTGAGTCTTAGCGCTTTCGGCGGTTTATTGTATGACAGCTTTCGCCTGCTTCCTTAGATCATCCCTAGATTCAGATATACGAAAATCAGTATCTGTCCTAGCTTGTATCCGTTCGGTGGTTATCGTAAAACATATATTGATGCAGTTGTATCTAAATTACTCAACTGCATAGAGGTTTACTTCCACTATTTTAGCTTCAAGTTTTGCAACGACATCGAAAGCAGGTACACGGTTTATTGCATCATAACAATCCTCGTTAGGTCGACCATATTCCTGTAGAAAAATAACGCCTGATCACAGAGAAGACAGGTATCGTTGATATCAGGTTGTAGGATTGAAGATTGTAATGTGCGTTCGTGACAACCACACATCAGTAAAACAAATCAATATACCACTTACAACTTGTCATTAAAAGAGGGAGTTGTTGCTTTTGAATGAAAAAACACAAACATCATGTCATTATTTAAAAAAAGGTTAACAAAATAATTCAGAGCATTACAGACCAGTTAGTTTAACATCAGCGATTTGGCAATTATTAGAAAGGTAAGTTTTCAGGGGAGTACCACAATGATCAGTATTGAGACCTGTATTATTCCTAATATATATATATATATATATATATATATATATATATATATATATATATATATATATATATATATATATATATATATATATATATATATATATATACTTGTATATATATCAATGACTTGGACGACAATATAACAAGTAACATACTGACATCTGCGGATGACACAAAATGTTTAAAAAGGTTGTTAACACTGATGGTGATAAACAACATTTACAAAACGATCTAGACAGATTAGTGGTCTGAGAAATGGCAGATGTTGTTCAATTTTGGGAAAATGCCTACATACAGGACATGGGAACTTGTATGTAAACTTTACAATGGGAGATACACTACGCCACCGCGCCTCACAATTTGTTTTGATCCATCATGTTTTTCACATAATACACACACGCACGCACGTACGCACGCATGCACGCACACACATACATATATATATATATATAATATATTTATATATATATAATATATTTATATATATATAATATATTTATATATATATATATATATATATATATATATATATATATATATATATATATATCTATCTATATATATATATATATATATATATATATATATATATATATATATATATATATATATATATATGTATATATATATATATATATATATATATATATATATATATATATATATATATATATATATATATATATATATATATACACATCGATATTGAATTATAATTATGGTTTCCCTTTACATTGTTTTTTTGTTTCTCTAACATTGTGCTGTAATATGCTTTTCTCTTCGAACAAATATTTTATATAAAAAGATTTGTACTTTAGTATAGCTTCATGTGAACGGGATATGACAAATGCTTTTTAAAGCTTCGTTTTTGGCACAAGCACGTTTTAAACCTTTGTTGAACCAAGGCTTCTCATTAATGCCACTTTTTCGTGAAATAATTTTTATAGTGCAATGTTTGTTGAACAAACCTATGAATTTGTTCAAGAATAAATCATACGCCTGATTTACAGTATACCAGTTTAAGCTATCATCCCGAGAATGTAGGCTTAGTTCTTGTGTATGTTAAGTTACGATGTCTTTATTTATTATTCTAATGTACTGAGTATTAATTTTTGAATTTCTCCTTATTTGATAATCACATAGTGCAAAGATTGGCAGATGGTCACTGATATCTTTAAACAGAATATCACAGATGATATTGTGCCGCATTTCATTTGAGGGTAAAGACCTAGGCTATACATACAAATAATCTTTTTTAGTATTGCTATGGTGTTCATGCCTTACAAATCATTATTCAGTTCCCCACGCAGAAATATAGATTTGTGATCTGTTACATCACTTAGAGGTGATGGTGTTAATACTTGACAAAGCGGAAATTGCAAAACGTAAACACTCTTAATAAACTGTAAAATCATAGCACATGAAACGTAATATTTGTTATAAATATAATATATACTTAATATCATATTAAAGAGTGATATATCATTTATACAATTTATGCATAAAGTTTAAATAAGATTTATTGAAGACCTTAAGCTATCATTTCACTGTATAGCTATTTCAGACATCTGGGATGATTCAAACACAACTGATGATTATTCTCTAAGTGGATAGGAGGTTTTTTCACATTATAAGATATAACATAAGAGGTGGGGGTGTGGCATTTATATGTCAATCAAAGATTCACTTGCACACTTCGAGCAGTGCAATCCAAGTTGATAGACGTATATTTGAATGGTGTCATTTATGAATTACATATGAAAAAACAAAGAAATATAAGAGTGTTTTTGTGTCTACAGAACACATAGCATAGAACAGTTGTTTACTGATGTTATGCTAAGTAAATATATCGTTGTATGTGGTAATTGTAACATTGATATATTACAATTTGAAACACACAATGTGACAAAACGTTTCTAAGTTATTTGTATGATTTAGGTTTGCATCCAATAATAGACTGACTAATCTCCCCACGACTTCCCCCTATGCTTGATATACCACTGGAGACTGGCAAAGACTGGTTCCAGAAAACCCATCAAGTCCTTCACGATTAAGTTTTTTAAATATCGTCGTTACATGTTTTTGTTCTTTCGTTCTTTCTTTCTTTTTTTTTCGTGTCGCTGGTACTAATGAATTATTACTCAAATACAGTGAGCCACGTCGCATTAGTCTCATTATTTGACACTGAACAAAGCGAGCCCGTGGACTCCATAGACAAGAACAATGGAGCTTGATTTGTGGTCGGTCGTGTTATGGCTGGTAATCAAACTGGTAAAACAGCTGGTAGAAACACCCATTGCTTATGGGCTTCCGATTTGATGCGTTAAAGTCCGTTTGTGGCACACATAATGCACATGATCAGTGTGTCTATCACAGTAAAATCACGTATTAATACATTTCATACTACTGTTGTTAACCACTGTGTTGTTGGTGCCGTACGACACAGACGTGTCCGGACCGCTCCGAGAAGGGAACTAGCAGGTATGTTCTCTATTTGCCTTTGCACCTGCAATCTATTAAAACAATGTATAAAACATTACGAACATACGTAGTACTAATACGTTTACGAAAATACAGTAAAATAAAACTGAACGATATAGAAGCAGCGAATTACATGTGTTTTAAATGTGCAATACGTCAATATCATAATGTACCACAGATTCGTGCGTACATTGAGAAATAGCATTTGACATTATTGGGTATTTCCAAATACTGCTGGAGCTGTTTAAATGTTATGAAAACATTAGTTCTGTGATCATTAGAATGTTCGAAAAGGCGAGTATTTTCTTAATAATCCATGGCACGTCCAGGCACTTTTTTACACTGGGCGCATTAGTTAGCGTAATGTTGATGCACATAAATCAGTTCGTCAAAGGTCTGCTAGTTTTTTCATCGTATAATCGTGGTATATAGCATAAATATTATTATAGCATTTTCGCCGCCAAAATGTGTTTTAATTAACATATTTTATATATAATATAAATGTTATAATTTATGGTAATCGAGTATTAGGGGCGCGATAGACTACCGGTTAGAAGGCCGGACTCTCAATCGAGAGAATCCGGTTTCAAATCCCACTGCGGTCGCTTCGAACCTTTGGCAAGTTTGATCACCCCACGTTGCCACAGTTAACTCAGCTGTATAAATGAGTACCTAGCAATACAGACAGTGGTGGATATGTGAACAAATAGCCTTCGCGCAGCAATTGCAGCGTGGCTGAATACTTCCCAAAGAAGTTGAGATGGCCTTGGAATGAACAGGTCTGCCAGGGGGTGAAGTGTAAAGCGCTTTGAGCAGTCCTATGGACCGGATACCGCGCTATATAAGAACATACCTTTACCTTTATTAGCTATTCAGCATGCATTTTAAATATGCAATATTCTAATTAAACATATAATGGCAAATTATATGAAACAAGTTGTTCTTTAAAATACATCTGAACGGCCAATATGTTAGAATATGTACACTTTGCAATAATGTGTTATTATATGATTGAACTTTAGGATAACGGCGACCATACTTTATATCTTTATTACTACAGCCAATATGTGCGAACGTTGTCGTTCCTAGGGTTTAAAAGAGAGGGTCATATTGATGCGTCGCCAGACAGAAACATTTCTTTATGATCGCTAACAATATAGTCCCTTGTGTAATTTCGTGCAGAGTGTTTGTTAAACGCAAACTTTTATTTGATTTTGAATCTTTGGGTCATATAGACTTTTCCAAAACAATGTTATTTAAAATGATTCCTGCCATGTTATTATGGAGCCCTTGGCATCGACAATAGCCATTTATATATTATATATTCATTGTTTAGATACATGTAAGCGGTAGCAGATGCCCGCCATCTAGAATTTAAAAATGGCGGTTGCACAAAAAAGAAAATTAACTACTGCTGACTATATTGTTATGCTCTTCACTATCCTGCCAGTGATACTGTGTATCCTCTAGGCATTGTTTAAGTTACAAAGGTTTTAAAAATAGGGTGGTAAATTCAAGATGGCCGCCAGACTGAACACTTTTCCCGTTATACCTGGCTTTAAGCTGATGATAAGACGATATCCTATTTATAGCAACAAATACTTAAACAAACGATATTATGGATTAGGAAGGCTACGGCCGCGGTTTTTATTTCAAAATGGCCGCCGTAAAACATTATAATTAGCTTCTATGTTAAACCCAAATGCATGCATAATAGTACACCAAACACTTCGGAAATTTATCACACTGAATATTTATTTTAAATGAACTAGCAACATACACATTACTTAACTGTAATAACAGTGATATTAATTGCTCTAATTGGACAGCGAACTACCTTGTATTTTAAGTGTTTGTTGACATTGTGTTGGCTGAAAATTCAACCTCAAACATCATCATGACCGGTTGACCCGATTTGCTCGTCGATGCAATCTGTGTTGTTACAGCTAAATCCTATGCAGCCACATACCTCATTGCACGGACTATTGTTAACGAGACAACTGCACTTCCTCTTGCACCCACGTTTACATCCACACTTGACTAAGTTTATGATTGCTTCATGGGTTGGTGGAATTAAACATCGAACAAAATGACACGCAACTTCATTGACGTTCCACCCACACTCAGCTGGAGACCGGATGCATGGGTGATTTTCTCCAGCCGTTCACCAATTCATTGCTATATAATGTGCCCAAAGAATAAGTGGAATTAACGAACCTCTATTTGGAGGAAGATTCTCTCCCTCAGCTGCAACATTTGAGTACAAGGACCAACAGGACCTCATTTAATTTGGGGCATTCTCTGGATCTGTAAAGCACGGAGACAAATCGTTCCAACTGTGTGCATGTTTCTGGAGATGGATCAAGATTCCCCAATGATGCCAATGATTTCAGAATCTCATCACCAGAAGACATGAACACCTTGAAACATCACTCTTTGGTTGTACTGCCAAATCTACCGCACACATCATGCTCCATAAAAACACATGGAACCTGATGCGCGTTTTGATGTCACAAATAGGTTGCACTGCAATCGTTCTCTTCGGCTTTCCCTTTACAGTAAGAAAGCTTGTTGCAACTGGAAGGCTTATATACATTTGAACCATCAGCAGGAGGACATTCTGCACCTCTGTCATTTGTAAGGACATGCAGCATGAGCAAAGTAACTGGCTCCTCATCACTGTGAATGATTAGGGTGCTTGGGACATGGACATTTCCCTTGCATTCTGTTCCAGACGTCACATTGTACTTATTATACCTGTTGTCAGAACTCATGCTGTGATCTAGACATTTTGCAACTAATATTCTGTAAGTTATGTCTTGGTCTTGACATTTGAGGAAATCCGTCAACGAAATATTATGGATTATCGAACTGTCCTTGACGTGGTAGTACGCTGACTTCCCATGCACTTCTTCAGTTCAAGATCTGGACGGAGTCTTCATATGATGAACCTCTGTAGTAGTCCACGTTCTTCTCTGATCTTAGCTAGTTTGTAATGTTATTTATTGTTAATGTGTGTGTGTGTGTATATATATATATATATATATATATATATATATATATATATATATATATATATATATAAATATATATTTTACTTATGTTGTTGCATTTGCACTTTTGAATGTTCTGAGCTTCTATCTCTCCATTGGGTCCCACAGAAAAGTTTCTCTCTGCCAAGTGTTCCGTGACAAATCCCTCAAGCATCTGCTGTCCAGTGTAATCACGACTTAAGACTGCTTTGTTCACCTTCTCATTCATAACTTCTCTGGTAAGAAGGTTGTACCTATCATCCTCATCTTCTGTAAATGGGTTTCCATGTTCGAGAAATACCCCATTGAACTTTATTGCATTCTTCGTTTTTCGGTAGAGCTTTCCTCCTGTGATCTCATGGTGATGCGTTCCACTGTCATTACTACCCATGCCCATCGAGTTACGTTGACATCTCAGGCCCAATGACAAAGAACTTATCGACAGCCTTCACCTTTTGGGTGATTTCTACAATTCCTCCAATAACTTCAAGTGTGCCGTATTCGTGTTCAATTGCGTAATCACGTGTTCCTCCAGTGATCGATACACATGGTTCCCATTGAGAATTTGTGTTACCGTTGCCGGGGAGCTTCTACCCAAACTTTATCAACTCCACTCTCTTCCACACAGTTCCCCAATGCAGCCAGAATAGGACATGCATTTCATCAGGACGAAACGTAAATTACTTCTTGGTGTCATCTCTTTGGTCCCACAACTTCATTGCCATATCGTACAAGATCAATGGTTATCACGGTGATTGACCCAAGTCTCATTACACCTGTCGTGATATCATGTGCTCTCACAAGACTGGTATACAATGTGCCATAACCTGTAGGAGGTGATCGGATCAAAGGTGGAACTAGAGCAGCATTGGTCCGGCAGTTGGTAGAGGGCAACAAGGAATTGAAGGCTCTCCATGTTCCCGGAGCACCACCCTATAAAAAAATACAATAAAAGTAATCACGTGTTCCTCCAGTGATCGATACACATGCTTCCCATAGAGAATTTGTGTTACCGTTGACGGTAAGCTTCTATCCAAGCCTGATCAACTCTACTCTCTTCCATACAGTTTCCAAATGCAGCCAAAGCCCAGAAAAGGATATGCATTTCATCAGTACGAAACGTAAATTACTTCTTGGTGTCATCTCTTTGGTGCCACAACTTCATTGCCATAGCGTACAACTGACGATCAATCGTTATAACGGTGATTGACCCAAGTCTCATTACACCTGTCGTGATATCATGTGCTCTCACAAGACTGGTAAGAGGTGATCGGATCAAAGGTGGAACTAGAGCAGCATTGGTCCGGCAGTTAGTAGAGGGCAACAAGGAATTGAAGGCTCTCTATGTTCCCGGATCATTGGTTTTAACTTCTATTCCTGTGTTAAAAAATGCCACCCTATTAAAAAAAATTATAATAACCAAAGATACTAAATCAAATAATAGTATGCTTTTAACAACAATTCTGCACGAAAGCATTTTCTATGACATAGTGGATTACACAGTTAAGGCTAATGAGGTTATCGAAAGATATATTGTATTGAATCTGCGAAATGGGGTACAACACAGAGGACGGAGCAATCATCTCTTTAGTAGTTTTGTACACAGAGCTTTACATTGAAACAAAACATTGCGTATAAATAACGAACGAAAATAATTGTTATAATATATATATATATATATATATATATATATATATATATATATATATATATATATATATATATATATATATATATATATATATATATATATATATATATATATATATATATATATATGCTGGCTTGATTATTTGATTATTATTTTGCTAAACATACATATGTTAGTTACGATGTCATACACAATGCCAACACATGCACACTGTATATACCTTTCCAGACCCCTATGCTTCATGTATGCCATAATACACTAATATATCATCACTTTATAAACTAAACTGACCCATGTGAATGCAGTTATATGCTCTGAAAGATATAATCTTTGTCGGTGTTTGTATCTTGTGTGTTTCAGGCAACCATAGGATATTTGACGTACCTGTGTATGCATTAAGGTGATGCGCCCATACGTGGGGTGCAATGAAATAGGCAACAACTGCTATGATCCTACGCGTTACTTCGGCGACAAAGTATTTCGGAGAGTATACTACAGCGTAAGAGTGTATTACCGGGAGAGGATACTATACGGGAGTATACTAACGCGTAAGAAATGTAGCCGTGTCTTAATGTTGCCATTGACAAAATGAGAAAACAAACACCTAACAACCGTGGCAAAATTTTGTGAGATACTGTGAATGATATACATTGGACAATGCTGACGTAAGTGAGAACATTACTGTTTAACAACAGAAGCCATGGCAATGTTTGATAATGACAGCCTCTTGCAGACGACATTTAACGACTCTGAAACACAACAAATGGGTTCAGACAACAACTGGATGAACCGTGGAATAGAGGACGTACGCATGCCGCATACATACATCAAGATCGCTTATGTTTCGATAGCTGCAGTTGGCTTTCTTGGAAACTTGATCGTGATCATCGTCATATTAAAGAGTTTAACGATGCGCAAGACGTTTACTAACATGTTAATCTTGAATCAAAGTGGCGTCGACTTTATTACATCACTACTCGTCATTCTGACCACTACAACGCGGACGCCCATGGCAAATTTATCAGGAATCACAGGAGATGTATTCTGCAAGTTGTGGCTCAGTGATCTGCCGTTGTGGACCTTATTAAGCTCTTCGTCATATGCCCTAATCGTTTTAACCATTGAACGGTATGTCGCTATCGTACACCCAATATTCCACCACAACTCGTTTTCTAGGATAAAGGTGTTGCTGTTGGCTGGTTCTACTTGGTTGGCTGGACTAATGATCATGTTATGTGTCGTCGTGCCGACTTCCGGTGTCATTGACGGTCGTTGTTATGTCGTTGCACTTTTCGCCAGTGCCACGTGGCAGAAAATTTATGGCGTATTTATTTTTTTTGTACTCTATCTTATTCCGATTATTGTTTTTATTACTTGCTACAGTAGAATTGTCAAACATCTGCGGATTCGTGTAATACCACAAGAACAATCCAGTGGCAACGAGGCAACAAATTGGAAGGTGCGCACTAGGCGAAAAGTTATAAAGATGTTAGTCATTGTTGTTGTATGTTACGTCTTATGTAACTCGTGGAGCCATTGCACGTTTTTATCGTTTAACTTCGGCTATCCCGTCGACTTCAACAGCGGGTTCTATAACTTCACCGTCATAGCGTCGTTTGCTAACTGTTGCATCAACCCGATCATTTACGCGCTGCAGTACGAAACATTCCAGAAAGAGTGTCGAAAGGTTCTCTTTAAATGCGGAGGACCTGCACCCATCGCAACGACTACGTGATTTGCAATATATGTCTTGCAGCTTGTTGCATTATAAAACTGTATTTCTTGTAAGCAACCCGTTCGTTTTCTGTACGTAACAACTAGTAACCATGCATGCCCATTAGTAAAATGAATTAGTGCAATCTCACTCGTTCTAAATTGTGGTGCTTGCACATGCGATACACATTTCTTTGTGTTATATACTTCTTTAATTATTGTACCTACTCTTGGAGAAACAATAAAAGTGGTGAATATTTGTGTGGTTGATATGATATGTGTGAAACTAATCCGGCTTTATAATGCTCATTACGGAGCGAACTATGGAGGCATTTTATATAAAAACACGAGCCATGTAGACTTGATTAATGTGTAACAACGATCATGTTTTTGTGGCTATGCACCTATAATAGTTACGTTACTTACTTACGTGATGAAGATGATTTACTCTCAGTGGATTCGTTTTTGCAATGCAGTTAGTAAATTTGTCCCGCTGAGGTTTGTGTCTTTTTAGAATTTTTTTGGTCGACCACGTCCCCGATGGCCATCGGGGTTCCAGAGCAGGACTTTGATGGCTACTTCGTCACGTGGCCTGACAGACGAAGATGCCGTTGTCTCACGATGGTGGTTATCCATGGGAGGGAGCCATACAGTTTTTGGTAGATCATGTGATTTCGCCATGATATGCTTTGAATTTTCTGCAACATTCTTGTGTAGGTGCCATCCAGTGCATGTTCTACTGTTTGTTTTAACGACCATGAATCGCATTCACATTTCAGTATCATTTTAACCGTCGTTCTTTAGTTGGTAAATCTGCAGATAGGCGCTCTCCAAAATTTGTCAAGGGCGTGAACTGCCGCTAATGCTTGGTTTTTTTTACACTGGATGTCATGTTATGAGTTTGTGTAGGATCCGATATATTTAAGTTCGTGTATTTTCTCAATTTCACTCATATCTGAAGAGTGTAGACTATCATTAGCAGACGTGTTGGTGTGCATGTATTTTGTGTTGATTGGATTGTGAAATAATTCTGTAGATTTGGAAGCACTTTCCACTTAATTAAGTAAAAAGTTTTCCTTCTTTAATCGTATCAGCGAACAAAGCGATATCATCAGCATATTCGAGGTCACAGAGATGGGAGGCTTGATGCCTGGTGCTTCAGTGTCTCTTTTATGTTAGTACTTCTCTGTCATCAATAGCAGTTCTTATGACGTAGTCCAAGTCTCTGATGAGTTGGTGAGTCTGCTGCACTCACATATCACCCTAAAACCGTTTGTTGACATGACTCTTAATCTCTTAGCAACGGACTTATTGTAATGTAACCTGAGCGTGCTAAATTCATAAATTGAAGTGGAAGGCGTTCTTGATGGATTTCTTGTTCCCCTAAATAAAAAACGGAGCCCGATTAACCCATGAAATAGACAAATAGCCTTCAATTTCATTTTGGCAACATCACTTTTGATTCAGCACATCCTACACATCACTCCAAAACCGTTTGTTGGCATGTTCTATATAAATGTTGTCTAAGGGACCCTTCTTAAGATACATATTTGGATGTTGGCACCAGTTTATTCGTGACTTTGTCGCCTCGTTCTGTAGTTGGCAGGTAAACGTTATCGAATAAGAACGAGTGCCACTTTGACTAGTCTGCGTGCACTTTAATTGTTGTACACATTGATGCAATGCATTGAGATTAATTATTGAAGTAAATGACATCATCATTCTACCTCTGACTTTTCTCCAAATTCTAAAAAAATTACGTAAATCAATCAGCCGCTTAATTCAATAATAATTATTTGGCTCCAAGTGATTATGTTAAGCGAAGGCTACTCTCTATTGAGAACAATACTGCTGACAAAAATATTAATAAACTGTAATGTATTGCAATTGCCAGCATCGGCCGTCATGTGTCGACAATTACACCTTCATTTTTCGACCACATTAAAATCACAGTTGTTGATGTCAACACAGACAAACTTATTTTAACAATACTTAGCAAAGTTAGTGTTTGCTTAGTATATAAATACATTTTTATATGTGAAAGATACAAACACCTGCTGTAACTGTATGATATTCTTTTAATCCTCAATTTTGATATGGAATATTACATTTAAACTGAGAAAAGAACAATTTACGATTTTGATGTGTTCCTGCAGGTTAGCAAAAATGTGAATAATAATGAAAAGTAACCATCATAATTATATAATTGTTTTAATAGTTTTAGTAAAATAAAACTAAGAATACATTTGCCTCTCTGGGTTGCCGGTAATGATGTTGGAATTTTGTATAGCATGGTGAAGTTAACGTTTGTTTTTGGTCAGTATTCCCTAACGTTCGCTTCATGACTTAAACATCAAATAATTGTACCACACCAATTTTTATAGCCTATTTAATTCACAAATTCTACAAATTGTTTGGATATTCTCATTTTGATGCAAGCTACGCGCGACATAAAGCACAATTGATTGACTCTGTTACGGTAAAACAACCTGGTCAAACACCTGATTTAAAACGTAAATTCTAGTAAAGTAAAATAAAGAATATGATTGAATAAATTAACACAATTATTAAAGTTGTGGTGTTCTTTTGCTGTAGGCGAACATTAAAAATGTATTAATTGATAATTGTAATAGTAATTGATTGAAGCTGTCATATGCTTTACATGACAAGATTATTATTACCCGCGAAATAGTAATACGCCTACGGAGTACGCCATATATCCTACGGAATGGACCGATAAAGACGTGTATGGACAACGGGGTAGGCAGACGGGACAAGGTATATTTTCAATAAATATGTTTGATAAAAAAATGTGTGTGATTGTTTGTGTGACACTATTAAGCTACATTATATAACCAACTTATACAAATTAGCAAATCTTACAATTGATTAATATTAATTTAATAAACAAAACAGTTAGTCCTCACGTTTTAGTATATAACTTAATTAAATATGTGAGCGTGGTGCCCCACGTACATGAGCAATAATGGGGCACCATTTTATTTTGTTTGATTTGATGTTAGCATTTTGTCATTGTTCTTGGAAATGGCAACCAAATTACTATACACATTATGATGGAATTTAACATACCATTTTCCATTTAATGATAACCATATATGTTTGGGCACAGGGGGAATTTGAATAAATATATGCATGGTGCAACGGTCTCCCCTACATGGTTTGTCGGATATCTGCCTAGCATCAAAAGTGTGTAATAATCAGGCGCGAAAAAAGTACCTTATCAATATTTTTTTCATTAGAAGCAAATCTGAATTGAAACGGGATACGACAGTTTTACTCCCAAAATCCGCAGCATCCATATGTCATACGGGAATTTAGCTCTGAATATTAATTTCCTCACGCACTACATATTTGTTTACCTAGCTCTCTCGCGATTGTATAAATGAATTCAAGAGGGAGTTTTAAATTGTTGAATGCATTACACATCCCTTCACCGTGGAATTAATTACACATCCATGTACCTACCTCATGTACCAAAGTTGCGCAATTGACAAAACATTGAGACATTTTCAAATGTAGCTGCTACCAGCGAAACTAATCAATTCAATCGGCCAGACACTGCTAACTACTGTAATTTTTCAGTACTTACAACACCGTATAAAAGCATCAGGGATGGACGCAACACTCGGTGTCTTGCATAGTACAGTATTGCAATACTCAATGTATAAAAATGCAATACAGTAGGCATATCAAAGAGTGTAATATATAAAGCGGCGGCACTTCCTATACCGCGCATAGTGTCGCGAGAGATTGCGCTCCCATGTGGTGAAGAAGGTGCAGCGATAGATAAGCCGAATTGTCCATGGTGTTCGAAGAGCTCGGGCCTTATGTTTGCAGCTATTGCAAACAACAACAGCAGAAAGTCTCGTAGAAACCTCAGTTTTTTTTTGGGAGGGGGGTTTCTCGAAAGATACGGATTGGTAAAACAATACAATCAATGAAAATAAGCACTACAATCACAAAGAAAGTGCAAATTTGTCATGGACATCAGTGTTCCGTGTTGGGTAGTTCGTTGTTGAATGTGCCCGTATGAGTGTGACCAGTGTGTCGGTCAAATCAGCTCATTACCATTCAGTTAAATCTAGCTCCCAACATTACTATCATTACCTCTAACCCAGGGGTTCCAAAACGTGCCTCTGGGGGGAATTTTAAGATTTCACGGGGAATGAAGGCCAAACGCCAGACAAATAAATAACGACACATAGTCAGCTTTCACACTCTTTTCGTTGTTATTTAGATATTTAACGTTTAATGTGTTTTTTACATACATTCACAATATTATAGTTCGCTGTTTAAGAAACTGTGGGGGGGGGTAGAATTATTATTTTTCCAAAAGTGGGGAATGGCCATTAAAAGTTTGGGAACCCCTACTCTAACCTGTCCGTGAGCGCACAATAGGCGGACAGCTTCCTGGCAGTTACGAACCCGCCATTTGTTCTGGAGCCCTGGTCCCTCACATCTCGGCTGTGGATCGGAAAACCGCGAATCGCTACATACACTAAAATGCATAATGTTTTTATGTAATTCTCACTCGATAATAATGAACACAAAACATTGATTGCAAATATGAAATAAATGGATTGCAAATGCGACATAGTGTTGGGCTCTTGATATACAGAATACAATACAATATAATTAATGGTTTCTATTCAAAGCTTTATTCCTTTTCAAATTGTTATCCCTCCATAAATTGAGCATTCCCGTCTCTTTCTCATTCACACACAACCACACTAAAAAAAGCAAGCAAATAATTCACTGAAATTAAGATTATATTATTCTGAAGACAACTTTAAAGAATAAAGGTCTAAACACTTGGCACAACAGTACGGAAATATGCTCATGAAAATATAGTGATTTGTAAAAATGTTAATGTTTACAATTTTGAAGAAAATCAAATCAACTGCAGTCAATTAAATTAATGTAGGTGCTAAACGTAAACTTGTCAAGTTTTGATGAAGTGGTGAGCGTAGGTATTTGTATTAATTAAAAAATAATAAATTATATTTGTTAACAACAGACATGATATTCTTCTATTTAAACATGAGTTTAATTACTTTTATTGTCATCATCTATGTGAAGAGTTGATTAAATTGAACGGGTTGATGCCTCGGGCCGGCTTCCTTCGTCACCACACGGGGGCGTGCGCTTCGGCAATCACGCGTTATTTGGTGAGTGCCGCCTCTTTATATATTATACTCTTTGGGTCTATTGCGAATATTTGCAGTAGTGTTTCACCACCAAGCGACCAACATGAAAGTGAAACAAAGATGTCTACCTATAAACTGCCTTCACAACGAGAATATACGCGCTCGTATCCGACTCTCGCTCGCCTCCTGAATTCGCCGAGGACAGTCTGGCCTCAGAAGCACGGTTTGTTTGGGTGCTGTCGTGAAGTGCCAGTAACCAATTAGCGCAATTATCATGATTTAACGTTTCAGTATAACAGTTGTGTCAATATAATACAAGCTTAAAGTTGATTCGAATGGCATTGTATCAACTGATAAAAGTTTGCTCGGATTTGTCGAGTTAGCTAAATTAATCTAATTATATATGCACCAAGAATCTGGGTGCATATATAATTTACGTCACAACGGAGGCTACACTCTGATTGAAGACTACGGTGCGTGCGATAAATGGTGGCTCAACATCCCGGACCTTGGATAATATTACTATATAATATTACTGGACAAATTAAATTCTATGGGTTGGAGGGCCCCACATCAAAACTGTTCAAGGAAGATGATGAAGCAATTAAGCGGTCTTAGTGATGATGATGATAATGATGACGAATATGATGACAATGAGGGTGATCATTATTACGATCATGAGGACGAAGACAATGATCATTCAGCCTCATCATCCTACTCCTCCTCATCATCATCATCCTCATGTTCATCTTTATAATGGCTAGCCATGCTGACACCCACTCGAAGTTCACAAACGTATGATTAACATATGGAATGCCGTTCATATAACCTCCCATATAACGCACGGCAGTTACTACGTTTTGGCAAACCATAGGACCGAGTCAGAATGATAAGGAAGAAGGGGGTCGTTAAAAAGGGTCACCTCAACGAATGAAAGAGGTAATCTACACTCAATTAATTGCAAACGTAAGATTTTTTTGTAAAACAAATTACAGAATGTACTATGGTATCATATCATAAAGAAAAATGTAAGTGGTGATTTATAAAAAAACAATAAGCTGGTCGTCACTATGACTTAATGGATCATAACAAAATATTAATGGGTCATGGAATAAAATAAATTAGTCCTCTAATAAAGTAAAGGATGATTTGTAAGTGTAAGGATCATTTAAAAACTGATGTAGCTGATTGTCTGAAAAATATGGGATCATATCATACAAAATAATGGGGCTTGTCGAAAAAGCTATGGGATCACAAGACATGCAAGCGGTCATTGATAATAAACTAGCTTATCGTCTCAATAAAGTAAGGGATCATCTTAAAACATTAAAAGGTCACCTGATACAATAAAGGGGTCTTCTAAAAAAGTATCATTTAAAAAACGTAGATGTTAATTAAAAAACTAGCTGATCGTCTCAATAAATTAAAAGATCATCTTAAAATATTAAAGGCTCATAGAATAAAATAAAGGGGTCTTCTCAAACAAGTTAAATAATAATAAAAAAAAATAGAAATGTATGTTAAAAAGAACTGGCTGATCGTCTCAACGCATTTAAAGATCATCTCAAAATATTAAGGGGTCTTTCTATAAAAAAGGATCTCAAAAAAGTTAAGGTGTTATTTAAAGCTAAATGTAAATGTTCATTGTTCATTGTTCACGTGTTGATTAAAAATAACTGGCTGA
This sequence comes from Lamellibrachia satsuma, assembly GCA_033239005.1. Classification (NCBI taxonomy): domain Eukaryota; kingdom Metazoa; phylum Annelida; class Polychaeta; order Sabellida; family Siboglinidae; genus Lamellibrachia; species Lamellibrachia satsuma. The sequence goes on from BSQZ01000006.1 coordinate 10,921,153, forward strand.
TTGTCTCAACACATTAAAGGATCATCTCAAAACATTAAGTGGTCATCTCATAAAATAAAGGGGTTTTCTATAAAAAAAAGAGTTAAGGGGTCATTTCAAAAATGTAAATATTCATCAAAACAAGCACCATGTGTTGGAAGTATGGAAAACTTGTAGAAATTAGCAGAAACTCGCTACTTAGGTTTATCACAGCAATGGCGCGGCCCATGAATTATGGTTGCTGTTTGTTGAACAAGCTTTTACTAAAAAACCACTGGCGTGATATTGTTGACCGTAGTTGCAAACGGTTAGTTTGTATTCATTCTTTCAGGTGCATCACCTAAAAATTACCTTTGTCTCACTTTAATGCTTAACCCCCCAACAAAAAATTATGGGTACATTTAAAATTTACGAAATTAAGAGGTAATCCCCAAGACTAAAGGGTGTCTTCAAATTAAAATGCGATTACCTCAAAACGTAAAATAAGAGGCCGATTTTTAGATGGCCCTCTTAGTACATGTTTTAGATGACTCCTTAAAGTTTTGTTAGCCCACTTAACTGTTTCATGATGAGCTACTTATTTTGTTAAATGACCCTTACATTTTTCAAAATGATTCTATAATTTATTAACAAAATCCGTTTAGTTTATTTGATACAACCCTTTATGTTTTCGATGTGACCCCATACTTTGTTTTATGACCCCTTAAGTTTGGCAGCTGGTTCATTTGTAATGACTTGTTACACTTTTTAATATGATCCCTTAACTTTTTTGAGAAAACACCTGACATTTTCGAGATGATCCCTTATTTTTTTTGAGACGATCAAAATGAGATGACCCCTTAACATATTAATTTTTTTCTAGAAGACCACTTGATTTTATGACTCCATAATGTTTTAAGATTACCAACTAGTTCATTATTAAATGAACCCTTAATGAATCCTTTTTAAATTAAACTTAACTTTTTTCTTAATTTTTTTAGATAATCCCTTAATGGTTTCAGTTGATCACTTATTTTATTACTTTTGCGATTAAGCTTAATTGTCTAATACAACATTATAATATCACATTGCATTTTGAGATTTCCTCTAAGTTGTTTGATATGACCCATTAATTTGATCAAATGATGATAAGGTATTTCTTTTTTAAGCATTTTTAGTGATGCCTTAAATAATTGTTTGAGATGATCCATTAATGGAGTGTAAATTACCTCTTTCATTTGTTGAGGTGACCCTTTTTAAAGACCCCCCCTTCTTCCTTACCACTAGTCTGACTCGGTCCTATTGTTTGCCAACATGCAGTTACTGCCGTGCGTTACCTGGGAGGTTATATGAACAGCATTCCATATGTCCTCCCAGAAAACATGCGACTCACTCGTTCTGAGATTCCTATGGTAATCATACGTTTGTGAACGTCGAGTGGGTGTCAGCATGGCTAGCAGTTATATGGGTTAACATGACGATGATGATGAGGAGGAGCAGGATGATGACGCTGAGGATGTAATTGTCTTCGTCCTCATAGTCGTAATAATGATCACCCTCATTTTCGTCATCTTCGTCATCATCATCATCACTAAGACCGCTTAATTGTCTTCATTTTCTTCCTTAACATCATCATAACCATTTATCACCCTTATCATCACCGTCATTATCATCATTATTATTAGCATCGTCATCATTATCATTATTATCATCATCATCATCACCATCATCATCATCGTCTTAATCGTCATCAGTAATATCATCATAACTAAGATGACCCCTTAATTGTCATCATCATCATAACCACCCTCATCGTCACCTTCTACATCATCATTATTAACACCATCATCATCATATTGATTACCACAATCATTTTAATTACATTACTGGTCGATTTATTATATTGCCTGTCGATTATTACATTACCGGTCGATTTATTAAATTACCGGCTTTTAACACTCATTCCCCAATTTGACCTTAATGCTCCACAAGGCGTCTGACTAAAGTTAAAAGAAACGAATAATTGCTCTCTAATGTTAACATAATATATGTTAAACTATTAAAAATATGATCACTATCAGGCGCTTCTTGTAATGAATATAAATCAAGTTATTGACTATTTGGTCACTAGGAGGCGTTTCTTGGAACGAATATGCCACATTACTGTATATTTGGTTACAATGTGTAGTTCTTAGCAAGAAGATAGGTAAATTTATTGAATATTTGGTCACTATGAGTTGCTTCTTGGAGGTTAAATGTTTACATAATTGTTACGTTTGTGGTGTATACGGGCAAACAGTGGTTGAACTTGACGAGTGGATGCACAGGCGCAACAACACCGTAATGTTAGCTGAAAGGCTATTTGCTACTTTGCTACTTCGTTACATAGCTGCTACCTAAAAAAAAGATGAACGTGTTGCATACATAGGTGAAAGCGACAAAATACATATACAGATTAAAGCGTTGCTATATAACTAAAAGTAGTACACACATAGCTAAAAAAAGCGTCACCATATAGCACAAGTGACACACACACGCACACGCACACGCACACGCGCACACGCACACGCACACGCACACGCACACTCACACGAACACGCACACGCACACGCATCTACACCAACACATACACATGTAGGTGCAACACCTACAAAAGCGTTAAAAACACTAAAACATTACAAACATATATAAGTGCGACAACTACAAATCTAAATTCGTTTCATACATGCAACACATATACATTATCTAAAAATTCGCTACTACATACCTAAGCGTTACCCCGTATCTGAAAGCGTTACATGCACATCTAATTGGAACATATACACATGTTGGTGCGACACTTGGAAAACTAAAAATTTTGTTTAGCTATATATATAGCTAAATGCTACAACTACAAAACTACAACTACAAAACTAAATACGATACATACATCTTCAAAATTAAAAAGCGTTTCTACACAGCTAGAATGATACATACATAACTGAAAACGTTACATAAATGTCTTTTCTCAAAACATGTTTTTGTCGTCCAATAATCATAACTATTTAACTAATGAACAGGTTTCCAACAATTTGTATGCACTCAAGCGATGAAATAATTTTATTTTGATTTCAATTATAGATATGTTGCGTAAAGTTTCCTTTTTAAAATGGAATATTGTATTAAATAAAACAAAAATATCCCCAGTTTTCGACATATTTTATTTCATACCCGCCAGGGTGATGATTCCTGGGGAATAGGTTAACAACAACAACGCAACCGGAAATAATCACTGGTTAATAATTAGCATTTTTTAACGCAAATTAGTTCGTATTTTTTCAGCTGCGGGCACTTTAGTACATTAGTTAATAGTCACTGGTAAAAAAGTATCCACAACGTGGCACTACCGTAGTTCCGAGATCATCCTCCAGGTGGCGCCGTTACCGACAGTCAACCAGAAGACTCTCTGTCCTTGTAATGTAGACATACAGTACAAAAACGACATCATAATTACAACTGAATTTTTTTTAGGTTGACCCCTTTTTGGTGTAGATTGATTGACTATTACAGGTCAATGCGATACAGAATCTATTGGTTAAACAGTAATGTGTACACTAAACGTGCTACAATAGTGAACTCACATTTCTTAGTATTATGGGACATAAGGCAAAGAAATCGGGTAAGCCAAATCTACAATAATTATGTAAAGACCGCGTGGGGCGCTGCAGCGTAGCGGTTAGAGTGTCGAATCCTCTTGCTGCCGAAGCTTTGGCAATTTCGTTCATCCCAGGTTGCCACAGTTCACTCAGCTATGGCTACACACAGAGGTGACTATTTGAACGAATATTTTCCGCGCAGTAATTGCAGCGTGACTGAAAGCTTCCCAGAGAAGTCGGGATGGCTTTGGACTGAACAGGTCTGCCAAGCTCTGCCAGAACGAAAGTCTCGTTTTATAAGTCTTTATAAGTCTACTTTATAATTAAGCAAACTTTCGACCACTTCAACGACGCGCCTTACTGCGAACCTAGTTACGTTATTGTTTGCAACTAATTAATTCCAAGGACTGGACACCGCGCTATATACGAATGTACCTTTACCGTTTTATTGCAATTAGTGACATATCAATCAATCGTTCAATGAAAACCGTTTAACTATCCAAAAATTAAACAGTGAATATAATATTGTGAATAATGTAAACTTAATAATATAATCTCAATAGAAGACTGTGTATCTATGGCTAGGTCGTTGACACATTGCTCCGACTGTTTGACTTCGTAATTGTTCGCCGTCAGACAAACAAGCGCGCATACATTTCATGGCTCCGGTCCTACCCATTACCGAGTCACTGGACCTCAAACAGGTAAAAACAGGTACTACTTAAGGTCACGCAAATATTTTATATATATGACTATTAGAAATAGGAAGCTAAAATCTTAGATGTATTCATTTGGGGAATATCTGGTAAAACAACTGATGAAATCTGAAAACCTAGAACTTGGCGGTCTCTAACAAATTTATGATTTATAATAATGTGGGTTAAGGTCAAACGACAACCTCAGTTGGCGACCTCTAAGCAGTCTCATATTAAGGAAACATGTTAGTGGAATTATTTCCTCATCACATGTAGCGATTCTAGGGATCAGACCATCCAAACTAAGATTTTTAAGGGTTGCTGTTGCTGCTGTTGTTGCTTTTGCTGTTACTGCTGCGGCTGCCGCTGCGGAAGCTGTGCGATTATCTCCACCACCACCACCACCACCACCACCACCACAACCACCACCATCATCACAAATACCACCACCACCACCACCACCACCATCACAACTACAACCACCACCACCACAACCAGAACTACCACCACCATCAACTCCACCACCACCACAACCACCACCATCACCACCACCACCACCACCACAACCACAACCACTACCACTACCACCACCACCACCACCACAACCACCACAACCACCACCACCATCACCACAACCACCACCACCACCATCACCACCACCGCCACCATTTACCTCAACGAACTGATTAGAAATCAATTTGTTTTATATGTTACACAACACATCATTTCGGTGGTTTTATCTGTGAACTTGGCAAGTGAGGCGAGATGTAGAATGATTGCAGTCGAGCGTTATTTGTTTCGCCTCTGCCGGTAATTAGGCATAACGCGTGTCGGAAGCAATACATAACCGTGTTGTGATACTCCTCTTAGCTTTGAACAGGCTTTCAAGTATAGTAAGGTAACAATAATAGGGGTATCGAAATGAGTCCAATGATAACTAAATAGATTTGCTTGCAGACAAACGTGGCATTTTATTACACTAAAACTTTATGTTTGAACGCGTTCCATGTCCAGTGTTAGTTTTTACTGATGTCATTAGTGTAAGCCAGACTGCACTTCAAAAAAGCCAACTTTTATCTACTCGTCTTAGTGCTTTCGGCGGTTTATTGTATAACAGCTTTCACCTGCTTCCTTAGATCATCCCTAGATTCAGATATGCGAAAATCAGTATCCGTCCTAGTTTGTATCCCTTCGGTGGTTATCGTGAAACATATATTGATGCAGTTGTATCTAAATTACTCAACTGCATAGAGGTTTACGTCCACTATTTTAGCTTAAAGTTTTGTAACGACATCGAAAGCAGGTAGACGGTTTATTGCGTAATAACAATACTCGTTCGGTCGACCATATTCGTGTAGAAAAATAACGCCGAACACAGAGAAGACAGGTATCGTTGATAGCAGGTTGTAGGATTTAAGATTGTAACGTGCGTTCGTGACAACAACACATCAGTGCAATAAATCAAAATACCACTTACAACTTGTCATTAAAAGAGGGAGCTGTTGCTTTTGAATGAAAAAAACACAAACATCATGTCATTATTTAAAAAAAGGTTCAAGAAATAATTCAGAGCATTACAGACCAGTGAGTTTAACGTCAGCGATTTGTTAATTATTAGAAAGGTCAGTTTTCAGGGGAGAACCACAATGATCAGTATTAAGACCTGTATTATTCCTAATATATATATATATATATATATATATATATATATATATATATATATATATATATATATATATATATATATATATATATATATATATATATATATATATATATGTATATATATATATATGTGTGTGTGTGTTATATATCAATGACTTGGACGACAATATAACAAGTAACATAACGACATTTGCGGATGACACAAAAGTGTTTAAAAAGGTTAACACTGATGGTGATAAACAACATTTACAAAACGATCTAGACAGATTAGTGAAATGGTCTGAGAAATGGCAGATGTTGTTCAATTTTGGGAAATGTAAATGCCTACATACAGGACATGGGAACGATGATGTAAACAATACAATGGGAGATTCTGTTATGGGACTAGTTTAAAAGAAAAGACTTAGGAGTTTCAATAAGCACTAATATGAAAGTTTCAGAGCAGCGTGGTATTGCAGCTTCAAATTCTTTGGTTGATTAAAAGAAACATAGCATGCAAGGAAAAATATTTAATTATACCTGAGTATAAAGCAATAGTTAGACCTCATCATGTATACAAGCGCGAAAACCGTAAGAATGATATAGATACGCTTGAACGCACACAGATGAGAGCAACTAAAATTATTCCAGAACTGAGAGACCTTAGTTATGAAGAACGTCTGAAAGAACGTTTTTTTAACAACTCTAGAGACAAGGAGGTTAAGAGGAGATCAGATTGAATTGTTTAATATATTGAAAGGGTATGAAAATATTGATAGAAATATGTTTTTCCCACTCAAGAAAGATACCAGAACTAGAGGAAATGAGGTCAACGTAGTAAAGGATCAGTGTAGATAGGATATCAGGAAGTACTCGTTCTCACGGATGTCAATAAATGAATGGAACAAATTGTCTACGGACTGAATAACTGATAGCCACGTGAATCTATTTATACAATAGTTTGACATATATCTCAAGAGGGCAGGTTACACGTAGCTGAACATTGTTGGACTCTCGATGGCTTCCTTGTCCACTTGCCATCTGGGCCATTGGCTTGTATGGCAAATCATGTTAATTCGTATTAAATCTACATTACGTACTATTCCACGTTTTTAATCCCTATTCCTTGGATTAAATGTCTTATGCGTATAATATCATCGTCGTTCCACTTGTGATTAGTTTGATTACGTGTAGTTGCTGAATCAATGTGATCAATAAAAGTCGATTAGCACAGGTTGGAGCATTCGTAGTTTGGCGAAGTGATGATTCTCAGCATATAAAAGTAGAGTTCGACTGTTGTGTAGCGCAGTACACAGTCAGAAAGACTGTGCAAAACGCATTATCCTTACCAACTGGCAAATCTGTTCATTCCAACACCAACTCCACTTCTTTGGGAAGCATTCAGCCACGCTGCATTTATTGCGAGATGAATATTCATTCACATATCCACCACATTTTATAGTGAGATATTCATACAGGAAGATTCTATGATCGTGAATTAATTTACTTAGCATTACAGTTGTTACATGCAATACTATTAAGACACACAATCCACCGCGATTAAGTGTGTCATAGCTTGTATTACACATTACGTCTGCAGTTAACTGAGTATAATGCTTATTATAAAATGGTTACCATTATTTCTATCTGTTTGACTTTTGCCAAATGTTGTCAGACGGTGTACCAATCTTTGCCGAAGAACGCTTTTGGTTCAATTGACGTAATTCAACGAGCATTGCAATGATGTGTTCAAGGTCAGTTGACTAAACTAATAGTCAATTATCACTGTTTGTGCTATATATACTAAAGTACAAATCCTTTATATTATATATTAAGGTTCGCAGAAAAAAGCATATTGCAGCACAATGTTAGAGAAACAAAAAAACAATGTAAAGGAAACCATAATTATAATTCAATATGGATGTATATATATATATATATATATATATATATATATATATATATATATATATATATATATATATATATATATATATATATATATATATATATTTATAAACCTTAATATTTAATATAAAGGATTTGTACTTTAGTATAGCTTCATGTGAAAGGGATATGACAAATGCTTTGTAAAGCTTCTTTGTTGGCACAAGAACGTTTTAAACCTTTGTTGAACCAAGGTTTCTCATTAATGCCACTTTTTCGTGAAATAATTTTTATAGGGCAATTTTGAACAAACCTATGAATTTGTTCAAGAATAAATCATACGCCTGGTTTACAATATTGTTCAAAATATCATCCCGAGAACGTAGGCTTAGTTCTTGTGTAAGTTAAATTACGGTATCTTTATTTATTATTCTAATATACTGAGTATTAATTTTAGCATTTCTCCTTATTTGATACTTACATAGTGCAAAGATTGGCAGATGGTCACTGATCTCTTTAAACAGAATATCACAGATGATATTGTGTCGTATTTCAATTGTGAATATGCTGTGTATTAGAGTAACTGAAATGTTTGTAATTCTGGTTGGCTTATCAATTAGAGGGTAAATACCTAGACCATACATAAACAAGACAGTTCTTAATATTGCTACGGTGTTCATGCTTTAGCAAAGTATTATGTTGTATGTTACAGTATCAGAAATGTATGTAATTCTGGATGGCTTATCAATTAGAGGGTAAAGACATAGGCAACACATAACATAATTTTTTTTAATAATGCTATGGTGTTCATGCTTTAGCAAATCTTTATTCAATTCCCCACGTAGAAATATAGATTGGTGAGCTTTTACATAATTTAGCGGTGATGGTGTTAATACTTGGCAAAGCGGAAATTGCAACACGTAAACACTCTTAATAAACTGTAAAATCATAGCACATTAAACGTAATATTTTTTATAAATATAAGATATACTTAATGTCATATTAAAGAATGATCTATCATTTATACATTTTATGCGTTACATATGAAAAAAAAGAAATATAATAGTGAATTGTGTTCTACAGAACACATAGCATAAAACAGTTATTTACTTATGTTATGCTAAGTAAATATATATCGTTGTAAGTGATCGTAACATTTAATTTAATTTAATTATATTTCAACTTGATGGCAATGAAATAAAACGTTTCTAAATTATATGTATGATTTAAGTTTGCATCCAATAATATACTGGCCGAGTCCTACTTTGAAAGATAATATTGTTACTAATCAAACGAATTACTTAATTACAATCGGGTTATTAATCACTGACATTAGTGACTAGTGGTCATTTGCCGGTATTCGCATTATGTAATTATGAAACAGACAAACATAAATAAGACATATTTAAATGTGTAAGAAACGTAAAATATGATAATGTATTTATGCTTGTTGAAAGTTTGAGGCAAGAAGAGTGGGATAATGTGTTACAAACCGAGTAAATAAATTTGGCGCATAGCAACTTTGTCAACATATTTAGTACATTATACAACTATCACTGCCCAGTTGAAACGGCTATGATGAAGCAAACATGTAAGAATAAACTCTGGTAAAAAACATGCGCTTCGTAAGAAGAATTTTCTATACAGAACATGTTCCCGGGACAGAACCCAAACTGCGGAGTCTCGATATAAAACGTATAAAAATGGATTAAGGTCTAGCCTGAAAAAGCACATTACAATAAACTGTTGTCAGTAACGTAAGGACATACTAAGGAAACATGGGATCTGTTGAATACCATGTTACGTAGGCAATGCCAGTCGATGAAATATCCCAAATATTTACTCTAAGGGGATAGACACATTACCTACAAAAATATATGGCAAACGAGTATAATATGTTTTTTTTTTACAAATGTCGGTCCTAATTTACCAAAGGATATCACTACTCCGCTTTAACATATTTCTATGTATGATTAATTAGGAGGTAGTATTGTAGGAAGTTTGTTCGTCAAACCTGTAAATGAGGAAGAGGTTATAACTACAGTGAAAGTTTGTACAAAACAAAATTTTAGACTTTGAAAACATGAGTTTTTATATTGTCGGAAAGGTCATATATGTCATTTGTAATACTTCATTTAGAACTGGCGTGTTCCCATCAAGAATGAAAATTACCAAAGTAATACTTTTGTTTAAAAGCGGTGCGAAAACTGACCATACTAATTGATATCTTGCCGCACATCACGCAAACCAAAGTCTTTGAAAAACGGTTCCTTGCCAGAATAGACAGCTTTGTAACGCCAACAACGTACTAAACCTGATTCAGTACTGTTTCCATACAAATTTGTCCACGCTACACGCAGTAATGGAATTGATAGAGGAAATATCAACTGCCAAAAAAAATCATGCAATTGGTGTATTTATTGATCTAAACAATGCTTTCGATACAGTACACCATGGAATACAAATTATTGTATCAAAAGCTACCTTTTGAAAAGGAAGCAATTGATAAATATTGACGTGTGCGTCTCGGAGCTATCAGATGTCACATATGGAGATCCGCAGGGGTCTATTTTACGACCAATATTAGTTATCCTCTAAATAGGATAGCGATTGCTGCAACGTATCAAAATGAGTAAAAATCATTCTTTTTGCTAATGATACGAATATATTTTAGGCATGTAGCAATCAATTTGAACTACGAGATATGTTAATTAGAGAACTTGACAAATTGTGCGTTATGGTTTGCTGTAAACAAATTATCATTATTTTTATTAAAAAATATCAAAACAAATTATGTTATTCAGGAACCGTCCGCCAGATATACGGTTAGGTTAGGACAAAATTGTCGAAAGTTGCAGCGATCATTTACAAAACAAGTTGTCTAATTAATCATGATGGAATGTATGTATTGTATGGTTCTCTATTTCCCCCAAATATTAACTATTGTAGAGAGATATTATTGGGTAACACATATGTTACAAATGTTAGGTGTAATTACGGTACTGCAGAAAAGAGTATTTCGTCTAGTCTGTGGCGCAAAACGTTTGGAACATTTCAGCACCCTCTTTAAGCGACTGCGTTTTTTTAAATATATAGACCTAGTTCAATTTAAGACATATTATTCTGTATAAGGCATATCACAATGTACTACATTATTGTTTACAAAACATGTTTCAGCTGTTTGTTTGATTTTCTTCGAATATAACTTGTTGCGCCATTACATGGCAGCATGGTAAACTAATGGGTGACTAATCTCCCCACGACCTCCCCCTATCCTTGATATGCCACTGGAGACTGGCTAAGTCTGGTTCCAGAAAACCCACCAAGTCCTCCATGATTATGTTTTTAAATGAGTACCGTCGTTACATGTTTTTGTTCTTTCGTTCTTTCGTGTCGCTGGTACTAATTAATTATTTCTCAAATACAGTGAGCTACGTCGCATTAGTCTCATTATTTGACACTGAACAAAGCGAGCCCGTGAACTCCATAAACAAGAGCACTTGATTTGTGGTCGGTCGTGTTATGGCTGGTAATCATTCAGCTGGTAGAAAAACCCATTGCTTATGGACTTCCGATTTGATGCGTTAAAGTCCGTTTGTGGCACACATAATGCACATGATCAGTGTGTGTATCACAGTAAACTCACGTATTAATACATTTCATACTACTGTTGTTAACCACTGTGTTGTTGGCGCCGTACGACACAGACGTATCCGGACCGCTCCGAGAAAGGAAGTAGCAGGTATGTTCTCTATTTGTCTTTGCACCTGCAATCTATTAAAACAATGTTTAAAACATTACGAACATACGTAGTACTAATACGTTTACGAAAATATAGTAAAATGAAACTGAACGATATCGACGCAGCGAATGACAGGTGTTTTAGTTGTGCAATATGTCTATATTCTAGTGTACCATAGATTCATGCGTACATTGAGAAACAGCATTTGACATCACTGGGCATTTCCAAATACTGCTGAAGCAGTTTAAATTTTATGAAAACATTAGTTCTGTGATCATTGGAATGTTCGAAAAGGCGTGTATTTTCTTAATAATCCGTCGCACGTCCAGGCAATTTTTTACACTGAGTGCATTAGTTACCGTAATGTTGATGCACCTAAATCAGTTCGTCAAAAGTCTGCTAGTTTTTGCATTGTATAATTGTGTTATATAGAATAAATATTATTCTAGCATCTTCCCCGTCAAAATGTGTTTTAATGAACACATTTTATATATAATATAAATGTTATAATTTATGGTAACCGAGTATTAGATATTCAGTATGTATTTAAACATGCAATATTTTAATTAAACATATAACGGCAAAATTATATGAAGCAAGTTGTTCTTTAAAATACATCTGAACGGCCAATACGTTATAATATGTACATTTTGCAATAATGTGTTATTATATGACTGAACTTTAGGATAACAGCGACCATACTTTATATCTTTATTACTACAGCCAATATGTGTGAACGTTGTCGTTCCTAGGGTTTAAAAGAGAGGGTCATATTGATGCGTCGCAAGACAGAAACATTTCTTTCTGATCGCTTATGGTGTAGGCTCTTGTGTAATTTCGTGCAGAGTGTTTGTTAAACACAAACTTTTACTTGATTTTGAATCAATTCGGGTGGCAATTTGTATAAGCAGAATAAGTTTTAAAAAATTCAAGATGGCCGCCGCCATATAAATTGCACAATTTTCCAAAATAATGTTATTTAAAATGATTCCTGCCATGTTAGTAATGGTGTCTGGGGCCCTTGGCATCGACAATAGCCATTTATATATCATATTCAATGTTTAGATACGTGTGAGCTGTAGTAGATGCCCGCCATCTAGAATGTCAAAATGGCGGTAGCACAAAAAAGATAATTAACTACTGCTGACTAAAATTGCTATTCTCTTCACTATCCTGCCAGTGATACTGTGTATCCTCTAGGTATTATTTAAATTACAAAGGTTTTTAAAATAGGGTGGTAATTCAAGATGGCCGCAAAATTTAACATGGACACTTTAAACGTTATATCTGGCTTTAAGCTGATGATATCCTATGTATAGCAACATATACTTAAACAAACGTTATACCTGGCTTTAAGCTGATGATATGATGATATCCTATGCATAGCAACATATACTTAAACAAACGATATTATGGATTAGGAAGGCTACGGCAGCGGTTTTTATTTCAAAATGGCCGCCGTAAAACACTATAAGTAGCTTCTATGTTAAACCCAAATGCATACACCAAACACTTCGTATGTTTCACACTGAATATTTATTTTAAATGAACTAGCAACATACACATTACTTAACTGTAATAAAAGGGCTATTAATTGTTCTAATTTGGACGGCGCACTAATCTGTATTTTAAGTGTTTGTTGACAATGTGTTGGCTGAAACTTCAACCTCAAACATCATCATCACCGGTTGACCCGATTTGCTCGTCGGTGCAATCTGTGTTGTTACAGCTAAATCCTATTCAGCCACATACCACATTGCACGGAATATTGTTAACGAGACAACTGCATTTCCTCTAGTACCCACGTTTACATCCACACTTGACTAAGTTCATGATTGCTTCATGGGTTGGTGGAAACAAACATAGATCAAAATGACAACGTTGATTGACGTTCCACCCACACTCAACTGGAGACCGGATGCATGGGTGATTTTCTCCAGCCTCTCTCCAATTCATTGCTATGTAATGTGCCCAAAGAATAAGTGGAATTAACGAACCTGTAATTGGAGGAAGATTCTCTCCCTCAGCTACAATATTTGGGTACAAGAACCAACGGACCTCATTTAATTTGGGGCATACTCTGGATCTGTAAAGCACGGAGACAAATCGTTCCAACTGTGTGCATGTTTCTGGAGATGGATCAAGATTCCCCAATGATTTCAGAATCTCATCACCAGAAGACATGAACACCTTGAAACATCACTCTTTGGTTGTACTGCCAAATCTACCGCACACATCATGCCCCATAAAAACACATGGAACCTGATGCGCGTTTTGATGTCACAAATAGGTTGCACTGCAATCGTTCTCTTCGGCTTGCCCTTTCCAGTAAGAAAGCTTGTTGCAACTGGAAGGCTTAGATACATTTGAACCATCAGCCGGAGGACATTCTGCAACTCTCTCATTTGTAAGGACATGCGGCAAGAGCAAAGTATCTGGCTCCTCATCACTGTGAATGATTAGGGTGCTTGGGACATGGACATTTCCCTTGCTTTCTGTTCCAGACGTCACAATGTACTTATTCTACCTGTTGTCACAACTATTGCTGTGATCTAGACATTTTGCAACTAAATATTCTGTAAGTTATGCCTTGGTCTTGACATTTGAGGAAATCCGTCAACGAAATATTCTGGATTAAAGATCAGTCCTTGACGTGGTAGTACGTTGACTTCCCATGCACTTCTTCAGTTCAAGTCCTGGACGGAGTCTTCATATGATGAACCTCTGTAGTAGTCCACGTTCTTCTGTGATCTTAACCAGTTTGTAATCTTATATATATATATATATATATATATATATATATATATATATATATATATATATATATATATATATATATATATATATATATATATATATATATATATATATTACTTATGTTGTTGCATTTGCCCTTTTGAATGTTCTGAGCTTCTTTTTCTCCATTAGGTCCCACAGATAAAAGGTTTCTCTCTGCCAAATGTTCTGTGACAAATCCCTTAAGCATCTGCTGTCCAGTGTCATCACGACTTATGATTGCTTTGTTCAACTCATTCATAAATTCTCTTGTAAGAATGAAGTACCTATCATCCTCATCTTCTGTAAATGGGTTTCCATGTTCAAGAAATACCCCATTGAACTTTATTGCATTCTTCGTTTTTCGGTAGAGTTTCATCCTGTAATCTCGAGTAACTTTGACATCTCAGGCGCAATGATAAAGAACTTATCGATAGCCTTCTCATTTTGGGTGATTCCTACAATTCCTCCAATAACTTTAAATGCGCGGTTTTCGTGTTCAATTGCATGATCTGGGGCTATTGAAGTAAATCCTGCCACTCCTTTCGTCACACTGAAGTTCCCTGTCAGGAATTCTGCCCACATGTCCGGATGCTGCTTATCTGATCCCCGAATTGTGGAAATGTACAGGGGTAGCAAACGAATATAGTTCATATGGTCATCAGCAAAGGAGTACTTGATAAGAGAGTCGGTGCTCTCTATGTGCAGCAGAAGATCTCTTTGTATATTGCTTCTAATAAATTGTAGGATTGCCTCAACTATTTCCTGTAGTTGAGAAGGAAGTGCTGGATGTTGTTCGCACTTCCTACAAATTGGTCAATTTTGTTAAACAAATCTCATTATTCAAACATTGTCATTGATTTTGTTATGGCGTCATGAAAATGATTTCTCCTTTCTGCGTCCATTCTAATGTCTCTTTGGTATTGTTTCTCACAGACGAATAAATGAATCGTTCAGGAATGTCTTCTCGTCTGGTTCCGTTCCCATGAGGTTTAAAAATACATATTGTGAAGAACAATCAAAGTAATCACGTGTTCCTGCAGTGATCGATACACATGCTTCCCATTGAGAATTTGTGTTACCGTTGCCGGTGAGTTTCTACCCAAGCCTGGTCAACTCCACTCTCTTCCACACAGTTTCCCATTGCAGCCAATGCCCAGAACAGGATATGCATTTCATCAGGACGAAACGTAAATTACTTCTTGGTGTCATCTGTTTTGTCCCAAAACTTCATCGCCATATCGTACAACTGAAGATCAATGGTTATCACGGTGATTGACCCAAGTCTCATTACACGTGTCGTGATATCATGTGCTTTTACAAGACTGGTATGGTCCGGCAGTTAGTAGAGGGCAACAGGGAATTGAAGCCTCTCCATGTTCCCGGAGCATTGGTTTTAACTTATATTCCTGTGTCTTAAAAAAATGCCACCCTAGTAAAATACATTATACTACTCAAAGATACTAAATCAAACGAAAGTTTGCTTTTAACAAAGATACTGCACGAAATAATTGTCTATGATATAGTGGCCTACACTGGTATGGCCAATCAGTTTATCGAAACATATATTGTATTGAATCTGCGAAATGGGGTACAACAGAGGGGACGAAGCAGTCATCTCTTTAGTAGTTTTGTACAAAGAGCTTTACACTGAAACAAAACATCACATAAAAATAGTGAACGAAAATAATTTTAAAAATATCATTATATATATATATATATATATATATATATATATATATATATAAATATATATATAAATAAATATATATATATATATATATATATATATATATATATATATATATATATATATATATACATATGTATATATATATATATATATATATATATATATATATATATATATATATATATATATATATTATTGTTTATTATTAGTTATTATTATTAAGGACAATGTAGGATAGTATGCGTTTATGCTGGTTTGATTTTTATTATTTTGCTAAACATACAAATGTTAGTTTAACAAGATTTAACAAGATTTGCCATCCAAGCCAAAGGCCTAGATGGCAAGTGGACAAGGAAGCCATTGGCTTATCGAGAATCCAACAATGTTTATCTACTTATAACCCGCCCTCCTGAGATATGTGTCAACCTTGTTTTTAAACATATTCACGCTGCTAGCAGTTACACAATCTGTAGACAATTTGTTCCATTCATTTATTGTCCTCTGTGAGAACGAGTGCTTCCTGATGTCCAATCTACATTGATCCTTTACTAATTTTACCTCATGTCCTCTAGTTCTGCTATCCTTCTTGAATGAGAAAAACATATTTCTATCAATATTTTCATACCCATTCAACATCTTAAACAATTCCAACTTCAATCTGATCTCCTCTTAACCTCCTCGTCTCCAGAGTTGTTAAACCACATTCTTTCAGGCGTTCTTCATAACTAAGGTATCTCAGTTCTGGAATCATTTTAGGTGCTCTCCTTTGTATGCGTTCAAGCGTATCTATATCCTTCTTACGATATGGTATCCATGTTTGTATACAGTATTCTAAATGAGGTATAACTATTGTTTATAAAGAGGTATAATTAACTTTTTTCCTTGTATGTTATGTTTCTTCTAATCAATCCAAGAATTTGATTACCCTTTGAAGCTGCAATACCACACTGCTCTGAAACTTTCATATCAGCGCTTATTGTAACTCCTAAGTCCTTTTCTTTTACAGTAGTACCCAGAACAGTATCTCCCATTTTATAGTTTACACTCAAGTTCCCATGTCCTGTATGTAGGCATTTACATTTCCCAAAATTGAACAACATCTGCCATTTCTCAAACCATTTCACTAAGCTGTCTAGATCGTTTTGTAAATGTTGTTTATCACCATCAGTATTAACTTTTCTAAACAGTTTTGTGTCATCCGCAAATTTCAGTACGTTACTTGTTATACTGTCGTCTAAGTCATTGATATAAATTAAGAATAATATAGGTCCTAATACTGATCCTTGAGGTACCCCACTCAAAACCGATTTCCAATTTGAAACTTCTCCATCTACTACAACTCGTTGTCTTCTGTCAGTCAGCCATTGTTCTATCCAGTCAGTTATGCTATCCCCGATACCATGGGCTTTTAATTTAAGTAGTAATCTTTGATGTGGCACTTTGTCAAAAGCTTTCTGAAAATCTAAGTAGATAATATCTACTGGCGATCCCACGTCTGTCCACTTAGTGATTTCTTCCCAAAAACATATCATATTTGTTAAGCATGACCTCGCTTTAAGGAATCCATGTTGAGATGAATTTAATAATTTGTGCTTAACGAGGAAGTCCACCATATGGTCTTTAATTAACCTTTCTAATAATTTACAAATCACTGACGTTAAACTCACTGGTCTGTAATTCTCTGACTTATTTCTCGAACCCTTTTTAAATAATCGTATGATGTTTGCTTCTTTCCATTCAAACGGAACAACTCCCTCTTTTAATGACAAGTTGAGTACTCATATAAGTGGTATACTGATTTGTTCTACTGTTTCCATTAGTAATTTTGGAGGAATCCCATCCACTCCCGGTGATTTGTTATCCTTCATTGCCTTTATTTTCTTAGCTACCAATTCTGGAGTTACAACTAACGGACCTAAATAGTCATATTTAGCCCCCTGACATTTAGCATCAGCAACTGGTAATGAACTAATATCTTCTTTGGTAAGCACTGAACTGAAGTAACCATTTAGGTCTTCCGCCATTAAAAACCCCTGTGATATTATATTTCCAGCACTGTCTTCTAGAGGTCCAACCTTGTCTTGTACGTTTTGTTTACTCCTGACATACGCATAAAACTCTTGTTGTAATTTTTTATGTTACATGCTAGTTTTTGCTCATAGCTTCTTTTAGATTATCTGATTTCAGTTTTAGCTGCATTAAGTGCCTCTTTGTAATTTGCATAGTCTTCTTCCTTTCTGGTACGCCTATAAACCCTCCACATAGTTTGTTTTACCATTATTTTTCTAATAGCCACTTTTGACAAGTGTTTCTTTCTACACCGTTTTCCTTGTTTTTGGAAGGGAACAAATTTATCGATGATATTCTCAATTTCATATTTTAGAATATTCCAACATTCAATTGCGGTCTTATTCATCAGCATGTTATTCCAATCTAGCTAGTATTTTGTCATATCTTTGTAGTTACCTTTGTGGAAGTTTCTCTTGTACGTTTTCTTATTTTTACTCTCTGATTTTACATTGATGTCAAAATGTACTTGATTATGGTCACTATTACCCAATGGTTCAACTATTTTTACATTGTCCACTAATTCTTTATGTGATGACAAAACTATATCTAATACATTTTCTCCCCTGGTTGGTTCTAGTACGTGCTGAGTAAGAAAGCTATCCTGGAGTAAAAATAGAAATTGTTGGTCCTCAATCCCTCTGCTCTCTAGAGAATACCGTTGTATGTGTCCATGGTTAAAATCTCCCATTATGTTACGTTCCCCTTTACTAACTTCCTTTATAGCGTTTTTTATTTTTGTGTTGTCCTCTTCGTTTATGTTTGGACTTCGGTAAACTAATCCAATAGTTAATTTTGAATTTCCTGAAACAATTTTGCACCAAACAGCTTCATCGCAATCTGCTTCTCTTTCTAGTTTTATTTCATAAGCCTGAATAGATTCTTTAACATATAAAATAACTCCCCCGCCCCTTCTCCCCATTCGATCTTTCCTAAACATTACATATCCTGTCAGTCCTAATTCAGCATCTGTTTTATCTATGTTGGCCCACGATTCAGTTATACCAATTATGTGAGGGTCAATATCTTCTACCATAATGTTTAATTCGTTTTTCTTATTTACTATGCTCCTTGCATTTAAACATACGCATCTATAACCTTTTTCAGAAATGTTTTTCGGATGATTTGATATTGGTTTATCTGTGCTAGTGGCCTCTTGTTCTGCTTGAGACACCTCTAGGTAACCCCCCTGCACTTCTAGTTTAAATAATGTTTACTTCCAAAAATATTTGTCATTGTACCCAAGTCACTATCTACTGCTGCTGAAAGTTTTTACGCGAATACTGCCACCCCCTTTCCACTTAGATGAAGCCCATCCTTCATGTACATATCAGCCCTCCCAACAAAACTTCCCCATAAATCCACAAATCCAACTTTCTCTTCCCTACATATCTTCTGGACTAACATGTTAATTGCCGACAATTTCGATATTTGTGACCCCTCCTGCCCATTACAGGTAAAATCCCTGACAGCATTACCTGTTCAACCCACGTCGGTTTTATTGTTCTGAACAACTGCCCTATATTTCCTAACTATGGCAGTTGTACCCTCCCTCTCTACGTTATTTGTCCCTACGTGTACTAAAACAGATCCACCCTTACCCGAGCCTACGATGTTTTTACCCTCTCAGTTATCGCCTCTATTTTGGCTACAGGCAAGCAGACCACCACATTGTCTCCCTTGTTTAAGACTCTGTCGGTCTTCCTAACTATCGAATCCCCCACAAACACCCTCGCTCTCTTCCTCACCCCCTCTATCACTGCTGCAGAATAACTCTTCCGTTCGATCCCCTCCATCACATTATGTCCTGACCCCTTCCGTCCTGTTTCATTCGCTCGTGTCTCCACCACTTCCCATTCCTTCCCTCCTGTCTCCCCTACTCCCCTCTCCTTCACTCCGTTTGTCTTCCCTCCCGTTCCTTTCCTTCCCGTCTCTTTACGTCCTGTCTCCCTACGACCTGTCACCTTCCCTCCTCTCAACTTCCTCCCAGGCTGCGGTGAGCTCTCCCTAGCATCTATTGTGTTTTTCCCCACTTTATCTTCTACTGTTCCCCCACCGGAACTACTGGCACAATCCCCATGTTCCCTTCCCACCATTGCCACAACGAGCAGCCTCAGCTCTTCCACCTCCACCTCTAGTTCCTTCATCTTCGTACATCCCCTACAATCAAAACTAAAACTATCTGCCTGGACCACAGCCCAGGACTTCTCGCACCCAGACTTGACGAAGTCCAACCAGTTACTGCAACTGCCACTAATTAAGTGCCTTGTGGCCTTTAACTGCCGTTTGCACGGGGCCATCATACAATTTAGTTTTAATTTGTTTGCTACGTTAGCCTTGAATAAGGCTGTTTTTGTTATCAAAAGAACACTTTAGTCTAATATACTTGCTAACTGTGTCTTCTACTAACCTCGCATGAGAAAAAAAACCTGCCAACTAGCGAATACGGAGAACACTGTGTAACAAAACAACGAAGTCAGTGTGTACTAATTTACGCTAAAATCCTGCTGTTAACTCCTTTTTACCGAAAACTTTTACTACCACTGTGTCAGATATTACCTTATGTATGTAATTTAAGTAAATAAATCACTTTATCTTATATATATATATATATATATATATATATATATATATATATATATATATATATATATATATATATATATATATATATATATATATATATATATATATATATATATTAGCCAATGTAAACGATAGCTCGATGCACGAGTTGAATTCACGACCTGTAAACAAACTCCCTTTTATCACTCGTTGAGTTTGAATCCGGGAAAATATACTACCTCTGTTAACAAAAACGGTTTATTAATATATATCTACAAGAAGTTGGTGAACAACATATGTATAATAGTAATACTTATTCTAACAAATATTCCAATGTTACTGACTATTCACTATGCTATCTCAATTTTCGAATGGTAAACAACCCTATTAACGCTCGCTGAATTCCAGAGTCCGAAACTAACTTACTCTAAAATACTCCCTCTGACTAATAATTAACAAAACCTGTTTCGTAATATATGTCTACAATACGTTTGTGTATGATATATATGCAATAGTAGTAGTTATTCTATTTGATATACCGCGTTTTTCTGTAAATGATCTACACCAAATTCAATTGCTGCACCAAGTCCAAGTAGCCGGAAGTTGAACTGAGTTACGATGTCATACACATAGGCACAGTATATACCTTTCCAGATCCCTATTCTTCAAGTATGCCATACTACACTAATATATCATCATATACTTTATAAACTAAACTGACCCATGCGAATGCAGTTATATGCTCTGAAACATTTTATCCTTATCGGTGTTTGTATCTTGTGTGTTCCAGGCAACCATAGGATATCTGACGTACCTGTGTATGCATTAAGGTGATGCGCACATACGAGTGGTGCAATGAAATAGGAACAACTGCTATGATCCTAAGGGATACTTTGGCGACATAGTATTTCGGAGAGTATATTAACACGAAAGAAACGTAGCCATGGCAATGTTCTTGTGATATATTTCTTAATGTTGCCATTGACAAAAAGGAGAACACAAACACCTAACAACAGTGGCAATGTTTTGTGAGATACTGTGAAGGATATACATTGGACAATGCTGACGTAAGTGAGAACATTACCGTTTAACAGCAGAAGCCATGGCAATGTTTGACAATGACAGCCTCTTGCAGACGACATTTAACGACTCCGAAACACAACAAATGGGTTCAGACAACATCTGGATGAACCGTGGAATAGAGGACGTACGCATGCCGAATACATACATCAAGATCGCTTATGTTTCGATAGCCTCAGTTGGCATTATTGGAAACTTGATCGTGATCATTGTCATATTAAAGAGTTCAACGATGCGCACGACGTTTACTAACATGTTAATCTTGAATCAAAGTTGCGTCGATTTTATTACATCACTACTCCTCATTCTGACCACTACAACGAGGACGCCCTTGGCAAATTTATCAGGAATCACGGGAGATGCATTCTGCAAGTTATGGCTCAGTGATCTGCCGTTGTGGACCCTATTAAGCTCTTCGTCATATGCACTAATCGTGTTAACCATTGAACGGTATGTCGCTATCGTACACCCAATATTCCACCACAACTCGTTTTCTACGACAAAAGTGTTGTTGTTGGCTGGTTCGGCTTGGTTGGCTGGACTAGTGGCCATATTATGTGTCATCGTGCCGACTTCCGGTGTCATTGACGGTCGTTGTTATGTCGTTGCACTTTTTGCCAGTGCCACATGGCAGAAAGTTTATGGCGCATTTAATTTTTTGGTACTCTATCTTATTCCGATTATTGCCTTTATTACTTGCTACAGTAGAATTGTCAAACATCTGCGGATTCGTGTAATACCACAAGCACAGTCCAGTGGCAACGAGGCAACAAATTGGAAGGCGCGCACTAGGCGAAAAGTTGTAAAGATGTTAGTCATTGTTGTTGTATGTTACGTCTTATGTAATTCGTGGAGCCATTGCATATTTTTAGCATTTAACTTCGGCTATCCCGTCGACTTCAATAGCGGGTTCTATAACTTCACCGTCATAGCGACGTTTGCTAACTGTTGCATCAACCCGATCATTTACGCTCTGCAGTACGAAACATTCCAGAAAGAGTGTCGAAAGGTTATCTTTAAATGCGGAGGACCTGCACCCATCGCAACGACTACGTGATTTGCAATATATATCCTGCTGCTTGTTGCATTATAAAACTGTATTTTTTTAAGCAACAAATTCGTTTTCTGTACGTGGCAACTAGTAACCATGCATGCCCATTAGTAAAATGCAATCTCACTCGTTCTAAATTGTGGTGCTTGCTGATGCGATACACACTCCATTGTGTTATATACTTCTTTAATTATTGTACCTACTCTTGGAGAAACAATAAAAGTGGGAATATTTTTGTTGTTGATATGATATGTGTGAAACTAATCCGGCTTTATAATGCTCATTACGGAGCGAACTATGGAGGTGTTTTTATATAAAAACACGAGCTATGTAGACTTGATTAATGTCTAACAAAGATCATGGTTTTGTTGCTATGCACCTATGATAGTTACGTTGCTTACTTGCGTGATGATGATGATTTCCTTCCAGTGGATTCGTTTTTGCAATGCAGTTAGCAAATTTGTCCCGCTGAGGTTTGTGTCTTATAGACTTTTTTTGGTCGACCTCTTCCCCGATGTACACGCAGGACTTTGTTGGCTACTTCATCACGTGACTTGACAGACGAAGATGCCGTTGTCTCACGTGGATCATGTGATTTCGTCATGATATGCTTTAAGTTTTCTGCAACATTCTTGTGTAGGTACTATCCAGTGCATTTTCTACTATTTGTGGTAACGACCATGAATCGCATCCATATTTCAATATCAGTTCAACCGTCGTCCTTACAATCTTTAGTTGGTGAGTCTGCAGATGGGCGCTCTCCATAATTTGTCAAGGGCGTGAACTGCCGCTAATACTTGGGTTTTTCTACATTGGATGTCATGTTTTAAGTTTGTGTAGGATCCGATATATTTATGTTCGTGTTCTTTCTCAATTTTACTCATATCTGAAGAGTGTAGACTATCATTAGCAGACGTGTAGGTGTGCATGTATTTTGTTTTGCTTGGATTGTGAAATAATTCAGTAGATTTGGAAGCAGTTTCCACTTAATTACGTAAAAAGTTATGCTTCTTGCATCTTGTCAGCGAACAAAGCGATATCATCAGCATAATCCAGGTCAGATATATATGAGGTTTGATGCCTGGTGCTTCGGCGTCTGTTTAGGGTTAGTTCTTCTCTGTCATTAATCGTACTTTTTAGGACGTAGTCCAAGTCTCTGATGAGTTCATGAGTCTGCAGTACTCACATATTACCGTAAAACCGTTTATTGGCATACTTTGCTTTAACCCCGAAATAGACAAACACCCTTATAATGATTAAAATACTGATCTCTTAATCTCTTAGCAACGGGCTTATTATAACATGAGTGTGCTGAATTCACAAATTGAAGTGGAAGGCGTTCTTTATAAAGTTCTTGATCCCCTAAATAAAAAACGGCGCCCGATTAGCCCACGGAATAGACAAACAGCCTTCAATTTCATTTTGCCAACATCACTTTTTGGATTCAACACACCCTATATATCACCCTAAAATCGTTTGTTGGCATGTTTTACATAAACATTGTCTACGGGACCCTTCTTAAGATACATATTTGGATGTTGGCACCAGTCTATTCATGACTTTGTCGCCTCGTTATGTAGTTGGCAGGTGAACGTTATCACTGTGGATTTTATTTTGAAAATTTCGAGTACGAACGAGTGCCACTTTGACTAGACTGCGTGTACTTGCGATGTACTTTGATTTTTGTACTCATTGACACATGAAGGACTATGCTAATCTAGTTTAAGCACTGTGCACTGATGTTATGAGTGTCGTTATTTAAAGAACATTGTCAGCGTGTTCTCTATGGTCAGTAGAGTGTGCGTAAGTATTTCTATCATTCGTATAGAGCACGATGGTGCTATGTCGCAGGACAAACCCGATGCACCGTTCGTCTGGACACAGTGCATTGAGATTAATTATTGAAGTAAATGACATCATCATTCTAACTCTGACTTTTCTCCATATTCTAAAAAAAATGGCATCAATCAATCAGCCGTGTAATGCAATAATAATTATTTGGCTCCAAGTGATTATGTTAAGCGAAGGCTACTCTCTATTGAGAACAATACTGCTGACATAAAATTAATAAACTATACTGTATTGCGATTGCTTGAATCATCGTCATGTTTCGACAATTACACCTGCATGTTTCGACCACATTAAATCACAATGGTTGATGTCAACAGAGACAAACTTATTTTAACAATACATAGCAACGTTAGAGTTTGCTTAGTATATAAATACATTTTTTATATACGTGCACGATACCCGTAATAAACACTTGCTCTGACCGTTTGATATTCTTTTAATCCTCAATTTTGATATGGAATATTAAATTTAAACTGAGAAAAGAACAATTTACGATTTTGCTGTGTTCCTGCATGTTAGCAAAAATGTGCATAATAATGAAAAGTAAACATCATAAGTATATAATTGTTTTAATTGTTTTAGTAAAATAAAACTAACAATACATTTGCTTCTCTGGGTTGACGGTAATGATGTTGGAATTTTGTATAACATAGTGAATTTAACATTTGTTTTTGGTAAATATTCCCTAAAGTTCGCTTCATGACTTAGAAATCAAATAATTGTACCACACCAGTTTTTATAGCCTATTTAATTCATAAATTCTACGATTGTTGGGATATTCTCATTTTGATGCAAGCTACGCGCGACATAAAGCACAATTGGTGACTGTGTTACGGTAAAACAACCTGGACAAACACCTGATTTAAAAATGTAAATTCTAGTAAAGTAAAGTAAATGTTTGAATAAATTAACAGAATTATTAAAACAAAATGTTGTGGTGTTCTTTGGCTGTAGGCAAACATTAAAAATGTATTTACTGATAGTTGTAATAGTAATTGAATGATAACTGTCATATGCTTTACATGACAAGATTATTACCCGCGAAGTAGTAATACGCCTACGGAGTACGCCATATATCCTACGGAATAGACCTATAGAGACGTGTATGGACAACGGGGTAGGCAGGTATCTTTTTGTTTGAGAAAAAATGTGTGTGATTGTTTGTGTGACACTATTAAGCTATATTATATAGCCAACTTATACAAATTAGCAAATCTTACAATTGATAAATATTAGTTTATTAAACAAAACAGTTAGTCCTCACGTTTTAGTATATAACTTAATTAAATATGTGAGCATGGTGCCCCACGTACATGAGCAATAATGGGGCACCATTTTATTTTGTTTGATTTGAGTTTAGCCTTTTGTCATTGTTCTTGGAAATGGCAACCAAATTACTGTACATATTATGATGGAATTTAACATACCATTTTACATTTAATGATAACCATATATTTTTGGGCACAGGGGGAATTATAATAAGTATATGCATGGTGCAACGGTCTCCCCTACATGGTTTGTCGGATATCTGCCTAGCATCAAAAGTGTGTAATAATCAGGCACGAAAAAATACCTTACCAATATTTTTTATTATAAGCAAATCTGAATTGAAACGGGATGCGACAGTTTTACTCCCAAAATCCGCAGCATCCATATGTCATACGGGAAATTAGTGCTGAAAATTACATAAACTACTCACTCACTACATATTTGTTTACCTAGCTCATTCGTCGCGATAGGATAAATGAATTCAAGAGGGAGTTTTAAATTGTTGAATTCATTACACATCCCTTCACAGTGGAATTAATTACAAATCCATGCACCTACCTCATGTATTAAAGTGGCGAAATTTATAAAACATTGAGACATTTTCAAATGTAGCTGCTACCAGCGAAACCAATCAATTCAATCGGCCAGACACTGCTAACTAAAGTAATTGTCCAGTACTTACAGCACCGTATAAAAGCATCAGGGATGGACGCAACACTCGGTGTCTTGCATAGTACAGTATTGCAATACTCAATTTATAAAAATGCAATACAGTAGGCATATCAAAGAGTGTAATATCTAAAGCGGCTGCACTTCCTATATCACAATCACATAGAAAGTGCAAATTTGTCGTGGACATTTGCCTCATTGAGGCGTCGGCTGCTATCGAAAATGGTCATGGTTCGAAGGTTTGATGAAGTGGTGAGCATAGGTATTTGTATTAATTAAAGAATAATAAATGAGATTTGTTACCCAGTATAATTTAAAAAAACGTAGATATTCATTAAACAACTAGCTGATCGTCTCAATAAATTAAAAGATCATCTTAAAATATTAAAGACTCATCGAATAAAATAAAGGGGTCTTCTCAAACAAGTTAAATAATAATTAAAAAAATAGAAATGTATGTTAAAAAGAACTGGCTGATCGTCTCAACGCATTCAGGGATCATCTCAAAATATTAAGGGGTCTTCCCATAAAAAGGATCTCAAAAAAGTTAAGGTGTTATTTAACACTAAATGTAAATGTTCATTAAAAAACTACCTGCATGTCTCAATCAGACAAAAGATCATTTTAAAACATTAAGGGTCTTTTCAAAAGGTTAATGGTTCTTTTTTAAAATAACGTGTTGATTAAAAAGAACTGGCTGATTGTCTCAACACATTAAAGGATTATCTCAAAACATTAAGTGGTCATCTCATAAATAAAGGGATTTTCTCAAAAAAGTTAAGGGGTCATTTCAAAAATGTAAATATTAATCAAAAACAAGCGTCATTTGTTGGAAGTGTGAAAAACTTGTAGAAACTAGCAGAAACTCGCTACGTAGGTTCATCAACAGCATTGTCGCGGCCCATGAATTATGGTTTCCCAGGAATTAAGCTTTTCCTAATAAACCATTGGCGTGATATTGTTGATTGTAGTTGCCAACATTTAGTTTGTATTCATTCTTTAAGGTGCATCACCCAACAAATTGCCTTTTGTTAAACTTTAATGCTTAATAAAAAAAAATAAAAAAAATATGGGTACATTTAAAATTTACGAAATTAAGAGGTAATCCCCAAGACTAAAGGGTCTCTTCAAATTAAAAAGCGATCACCTCAAAACGTAAAATTAGAGGCTGATTTTTTAGATGGCCTTCTTAGTACATGTTTTAGATGACTCCTTAATGTTTTGATAGCCCACGGAACTGTTTCGTGATGGGCTAGTTATTTCATTAAATTTTTTGAGAAGACCCATTAATTTATGAGATGACCCCTTAATTTATAAAATACAATTTTTCGAGACGACCACTTGATTTCATGAGATGACTCCATAATGTTTTAAGATTACCAGCTAGTTCATTATTAAATGACCCCTTAATGACTCCTTTTAAATTATCCTTTAACTTATTTTTGATAAAATCTCTTAATTTGAGTACTATTTAAAAATACTATAGTTGCCCTTTAATCGTTTAGATGAACATGTTAGTTGACTGAAATTACACTTAACTTAATTTTTTTAGATAACCCCTTAATGGTTTCAGCTGATCCCTTCTTTTATTATTTTTCCGATTAAGCTTAAGTGTCTAATACAACATTATAATATCACATTGCATTTTGAGATTTCTTCTAAGTTGTTTGATATTATCCCTTAGTTTTATCAAATGATGATAAGGTATTTCTTTTTTAAGCATTTTTAGTGATCCCTTAAATAATTGTTTGAGACGATCCCTTAATTGAGTGTAAATTACCTTATTCATTTGTTGAGGTGACCTCAAGGTGGTGCCATTACTGGCAGTCAACCAGAAGACTTTCTGTCCTGGTAATGTAGACATACAGTACAAAAACAGCATCATAATTGCAACTGAATTTTTTTAGGTTGACCCATTTTTAGTTTAGATTGATTGACTATTACAGGTCAATGCGACACAGAATTTACTGGTTAAACAGTAATGTGTACACTAAACGTGCTACAATAGTGAACTCACATTTTTTAGTATTATGGGATATAAGGCAAAGAAATCGGTTAAGCCAAATCTACAATAAATATGTAAAGACCGCATGGGGCGCTGCAGCGGTTAGAGCGTCGAATCCTCTTGCTGCCGAAGCTTTGGCAATTTCGTTCATCCGACGTTGTCACAGTTCACTCCGTTATGGCTACACACAGAGGTGATTATTTGAACGAATATTTTTCGCGCAGTAATTGCAGCGTGACTGAATTCTTCACAGAGAAGTCGGGATGGCTTTGGACTGAACAAGTCTCCCAGGGGTGAAGTGTAAAGCGCAGTCCCAGTAACTGGATACCGCGCTATAAAAGAACGTGCCTTTACCTTGTTATTTAAATTATTGACATATCAAACAATTGTTAAATGAAAACCACTTGACTAGCCAAGAGGTTTCATAGCAAAACTCACGTTAATGCATACAAAGATTACACAGTGAATAAACTATTTTGAATAATGTAAACTATATAGAGAACGTAAGTCTCGTTTTATAAGTTTTATAGACTTTATAGTTAAGCAAACTTACGAACACTTCAACGACGCGCCTTACTGCCAACCTAGTTACGTTATTGTTTGCAACTAATTTATTCCAAAGACTGGATACCGCGCTATATACGAATGTACCTTTACCGTTTTATTGCAATTAGTGACATATCAATCAATCGTTCAATGAAAACCGTTTAACTATCCAAAGATTAAACAGTGAATATAATATTGTGAATAATGTAAACTGAATAATATAATCTCAATAGAAGACTGTGTAGCTATGGCTAGGTCTTTGACACATCGCTCCAACTGTTTGACTTCGTAATTGTTCGCCGTCAGACAAACAAGCGCGCATACATTTCATGGCTCCGGTCATACCCATTATCGAGTCACTGGATCTCAAATATTGCGAAATCATAGCAATGGTAATTTGTGCGTGAAAACATGTACTACTTAAGGTCAAGCAAATATTTTATATATATGACTATTAGAAATAGGAAGCTAACATTTTAGATATATTCATTTGGGGAATATCTAATAAAACAACTGATGAAATCTAAAAACCTAGTATTTGGCGGTCTCTGACAAATTTGTGATTTATAATAATGTGGGTTAAGGGCAAACGTCAACCTCAGTTGGCGACCTCTAACCAGTCTTATATTAAGGAAACAAGTTAGTGGAATTATTTCCACACCACATGTAGCGATTCTAGGGATCAGACCATCGAAACTAAGATTTTTAAGGGTTGCTGTTGCTTCTGTTGTTGCTTTTGCTGTTACTGCTGCGGCTGCTACTGCGGATGCTGTGCGATTATCACCACCACCACCACCACCACCATCAACACCACCACCACCACCACCACAACCACCACCACCACCACCACAACCACCGCCACCACCACCACCACCCCCACTACCATCACCACCACCTCCACCACCACCACCACCACCACCATCACCACCACCACCACCACTACCACCACCACCACCACCACAACCACCACCACCACCACCACAACCACCGCCACCACCACCACCACCACCACCACCACCACCATCACCACCACCTCCACCACCACCACCACCGTCACCACCACCACCACCACCATCACCACCATCACCACCACCACCACCACCATCACCACCACCACCACCAACACCACCCCCACAACCACCACCACCACCATCACCACCACCACCTCCACCACCACTACCACTACAACCACCACCACCACCATCACCACCACCACCAACACCACCAACACCACCACCACAACAACCACCACCACCACCTTCACCTCCACCAACACCACAACCACCACCACCATCACCACCGCTTTCGGAGGTATATTGTATAACAGCTTTCACCTGCTTCCTTAGATCAACCCTAGATTCAGATATACAAATATAAGTTTCTGTCCTAGCTTGTATCCGTTCGGTGGTTATCGTGAAACATATATTGATGCAGTTGTATCTAAATTACTCAACTGCATAGAGGTTTACGTCCACTATTTTAGCTTCAAGTTGTGCAACGACATCGAAAGAAGGTAGACGGTTTATTGCATAATAACAATCCTCGTTCGGTCGACCATATTCGTGTAGAAAAATAACGCCTCATGACAGAGAAGACAAGTATCTTTGATAGCAGGTAGTAGGATTGAAGATTGTAACGTGCATTCGTGACAACATATTACACATAAGTACAACAAATCAACATACCACTTACAAGAGTGTTCAACTTGTCATTAAAAAAGGGAGTTGTTCCTTTTGAATTGAAAAACACAAACATGTCATTATTTAAAAAAAAAGGTTCAAGAAATAATTCAGAGCATTACAGACCAGTGAGTTTAACGTCAGCGATTTTTTTATTATTAGAAAGGTAAAATCAGTTTTAAGGGGAGTACCACAATGATCAGTATTAGGACCTGTATTATTCCTAATATCAATGACTTGGACGACAATATAACAAATAACATACTGACATTTGCAGATGACACAAACGTGTTTAAAAAGGTTAACACTAATGGTGGTAACCAACATTTACAAAACGATCTAGACAGATTAGTGAAATGGTCTGAGAAATGGCAGGTGTTGTTCAATTTTGGGAAATGTAAATGCCTACATACAGGACATGGGAACATTGATGTAAATAATACAATGGGAGATACTGTTCTGTGACTAGTGTAAAAGAAAAGACTTAAGAGTTACAATAAGTGTTAATATGAAAGTTTCAGAGCGGCGAGGTATTGCAGCTTCAAATTCTTAGGTTGAGTAGGAGAAACATAATATACAAGGAAAAATAGCTAATAAACCTGTGTATACTAAAATTATTCCAAAACTGAGAGACCTTAGTTATGAAGAACGTCTGAAAAAACGTTGTTTTAATAACTCTAGAAACAAGGAGGTTAAGAGGATATCAGATTGAATTGTTTAAGATATTGAATGGGTATGAACACATTAATAGAAATATGTTTTTCTCACTCCAGAAATATACCAGAAATAGAGGACATAAGGTAAAATTATTAAAGGATCAGTGCAGATTGGATACCAGGAAGTACTCGTTCTCACGGAGGACAATATATGAACAAATTTTCTACGGATTTTATATTAACACATATCTCAGGAGGGCAGGTTACACGTAGCTGAACATTGTTGAACTCTCGGTATGCCAATGGCTTCTTTGTCCATTTGCCATCTGGGCCTTTGGCATGGCAAATCATGTTATTTCGTATTAAATCTACATTACGTACTATTCCACGTGTTTAATTTATTCCTTGGATTAAATGTCATATGCGTATACTATCGTCGTTCCACTTGCGATTAGCTTGATTACGTGTAGCTGCTGAATCAAGCTGATCAATGAATGTCGATTGGCACAGCTTGGAGCATTCATAGTTTTCGAAGTGATGATTCTCTGCATACGTTATATAAAAGTAGAGTTCGATTGTTATGTAGCGCGGTATAACGTCAGAAAGACTGTTCCAAACGCATTATCCTTACCAACTGACAAACATTTTCATTTCAACACCAACTCCACTTCTTAGGAAAGAATTCAGGCATATATATATATATATATATATATATATATATATATATATATCCATGTTGAATTATAATTATGGTTTCCATTTACGTTGTTTTGTGGTTCTCCAACATTGTGCTGTAATATACTTTTTTCTGCGAACCTTAATATTTAGTATAACGGATTTTTACTTTCGTATAGCTTCTTATCCATGGCATATGACAAATGCTTTTTTTTGGCACAACCACGTTTTAAACCTTCGTTGAACCAAGGTTTCTCATAAATGCCACTTTTTCGTGAAATAATTTTTATAGGGCAATGCTTGTTGAACAAACCTATGAATTTGTTCAATAATAAATCATAAGCCTGATTTGCAATATACCAGTTTACAATATCATCCAGAGACTGTAGGCTTAGTTCTTGTGTAAGTTAAATTATGGTATCTTTATTCATTATTCTAATGTGCTGAGTATTCATTTTAGCATTTCTCCTTATTTGATACTCACATAGTGCAAAGATTGGCAGATGGTCACTGATATCTTTAAACAGAATATCACAGGTGATATTGTGCCGTAATTCATTTATGAATATGCAGTATATTAGGGTAGCTGAAATGTTTGTTATTCTGGTTGGCTTATCAATTAGAGGGTAAATACCTAGACTATACATAAAAAGAAAGTTATTTTTATTGCTATGGTGTTCATGCTTTAGCAAATTAATATGTTGTCTGCTAGAGTAGCAGAAATGTATGTAATTCTGGTTGGCTTATCAATTAGTGGGTAAAGTCCTAGGCTATGGTGTTCATGCTTTAACAAATCAATATTCAGTTCCACACACAGAAATATAGATTTGTGAGCTTTTACATCACTTAGAGGTGATGGTGTTAATACTTGGCAAAGCGGAAATTGTAACACGTAAACACTGTTAATAAACTGTAAAATCATAGCACATTAAACGTAATATTTGTTATAAATATAAGATACACTTATTGTCAAATTAGAGACTGATCTATCATTTATACATTTTAAGCGTGAAGTTAAAATAAGAACTAAAATAAATTGGATTTATTGATGACCTTAAACTGTCATTTGACTGTATAACTATTTCGGACAGCTCGGATGATTCAAGTGGTGATTATTCACTAGGTGGATAGGAGGTTTTTTCACATTATAAGATATAACATAAGAGGTGGGGATGTGGCATTACATGTCAATCAAAGATTCACTTGCACACTTCGAGCAGTGTAATCCAAGTTCACAGAGCGTATAATTAAATGGTGTGATTGTGGTGTTGCATATAAAAAACAAAGACATATAATAGTGAATTGTGTCTACAGAACACCTGGGTCAGACTTAGTTTTATTTTGTGAGAGCATAGAACAGTTGTTTACTGATGTTACGCTAAGTAAATATATCGTTGTAAGTGGTGATTGTAACATTGATCTATTAAAACTTGAAACACACAATGTGACAAAACGTTTTTAGATTATATATATGATTTAGGTTTGCATCCAATAATATACTGGCCGAGTCGTACTTTGATAGATCATATATTTACTAATCAAACGAATTAATTAATTAGAATCGGGTTATTAATCACTGACATTAGTGAATAGTGGTCTTTTGCCGGTAATCGCATTATGTAATTATGAAACAGACAAACATAAATACGACACATTTAAATGTGTAAGAAACGTAAAAGATGATAATGTAGTTTTGTTTATTGAAACGTTGAGGCAAGAAGAGTGGGATAATGTGTTACAAGCCGATTAAGTAAATCTGATTTAGTACATTGTACAACTATCATTGCCCAGTTGAGACGGCTATGATTAAGCAAACATATAAGAATAAACTCTGATTACAAAAATGCGTTTCGTAAGAAGAATGTTCTATACAGAACATGTTCCCGGGACAGAACGCAAACTGCAGAGTCTCGTATAAAAATGGATTAAGGTCTAGGTTAAGATTGGCTGAAAAAGCACATTACAATAAACTGTTGTCAGTAACGTAAGGACATACTAAGAAAACATGGGATATGTTGAATACCATGTTACGTAGGCAATGCCAGTCGATGAAATATCCCAAATATTTACTCTAAGGGGATAGACACATCACCCACAAACATATATGGCAAACGAGTATAACATGTTTTTTTTTACAAATGTTGGTCCTAATTTGGCAAAGCGTATCACTAATTCGGATTAACTTATTTCTGTGTATGATTAATTAGGAGGTAGTATTGTAGAAAGTTTGTTAGTCAAACCTGTACCTGAGGAAGATGTTATATCTACATTGAAAGCGTGTACAAAACAAAATGTCAGACTGAAGATATGAGTGTTGATATTGTCACAAAGATCATATATGCCTATCACGCACATATGTAATACTTCATTTAGAACTGGTGTGTTCCCATCAAGAATGAAAATTAAAAAAAGTAATAATGTTGTTTAAAAGCGGTGCGAAAATTGACCTTACTAATTTCTCTCTTGCCGCACATCACGCAAACCAAAGTCTTTGAAAAACGGTTCCTTGTCAGAATAGACAGCTTTGTAACGCCAAAAACATACTAAACTCGATTCAGTACTGTTTCCATACAAATATGTCCACGCTACACGCAGTAATGGAATTGATAGAGGAAATATCAACTGCCAACAAAAATCATGCAATTGGTGTATTTATTGATCTAAACAAAGTTTTCGATACAATACACCATGGCATACGTATGAAAAAGTTTAATTATTGTGATGTGCATGGAGTAGTTAATTATTGCTTTAAAAGCTACCTTTTGAACAGGAAGCAATTTATAAATATTAACGTGTGCGTCTCGGAGGTATTGGATGTCACATATGGAGTTCCCCAGGGATCTATTTTTACGACAAATTATGTTATTTAGGAACCGTCCGCCAGATGTTGACATTAATTTGTTCATAAATAACGAAAGAATAACCAGAGTACGTGTCAATGAAATTCTATGAGTATTTATTGATAACAATCTGAACTGAAAACATCACATTAATACGGTTAGGACAAAATCGTCGAAAGTTGCAGCGATCATTTACAAAACAAGTTATCTAATTCATCATGATGGAATGTACATATTGTATGGTTCTCAATTTCCCCCAAATATTAACTATTGTAGAGAGATATTGGGTAACACATATGTTACAAACTTTAGGTGTAATTACGGTACTGCAGAAAAGAGTATTTCGTCTAGCCTGTTGCACAAAACGTTTGGAATATTCCAGCACCCTCTTTAAGCAACTGCTTATTTTTATATATGTAGACCTAGTTAAACTTCACAATGTACTTAAATATCACAATGTACTACCGAGTAGTTTACAAATCATGTTTAAGCTGTTTGTTTGATTTTCTTCGAATATAACTTGTTGCGCCATTACATGGCAGCATGGTAAACTAATGGGTGATTAATCTCCCCACGACTTCCTCCTTATCCTTGAAATGCCACTGGAGACTGGCTGAGTCTGGTTTCAGAAAACCCACCAAGCCCTCCATGATTATGTTTTTTAAATGAGTACCGTCGTTACATGTTTTTGTTCTTTCGTTCTTTTTTTCGTGTCGCTGGTACTAATTAATTATTAGTCTCATTATTTGACACTGAACAAAACGAGCCCGTGGACTTTATAGACAAGAACACTGGAACTTGATTTGTGGTCGGTCGTATTATGGCTGGTAATCAAACTGGTAAAACAGTTAGGAGAAACACCCATTGCTTTTGGGCTTCCGATTTGATGCGTTAAATTTGTTTGTGGCACACATAATGCACAAGATCAGTGTGTCTATCACAGTAAAATCACGTATTAATACATTTCATACTACTGTTGTTAACCACTGTGTTGTTGGCGTCGTACGACACAGACGTATCCGGACCGCTCCGAGAAAGGAAGTAGCAGGTATGTTCTCTATTTGTCTTTGCACCTGCAATCTATTAAAACAATGTTTAAAACATTACAAACATACGTAGTACTAATACGTTTACGAAAATATAGTAAAATGAAACTGAACGATATCGACGCAGCGAATTACATGTGTTTTAAATGTGCAATATGTCAATATCATAATGTACCACAGATTCGTGCGTACATTGAGAAATAGCATTTGACATTACTGGGCATTTCCAAATACTGCTGAAACAGTTTACATTTTATGAAAACATTAGTTCTGTGATCATTAGTATGTTCGAAAAGGCGTGTATTTTCTTAATAATCCGTCGCACGTCCAGGCACTTTTTTAAACTGGGTGCATTAGTTAGCGTAATGTTGATGCACCTAAATCAGTTCATCAAACGTCTGCTAGTTTTTGCATCGTAGAATCGTGTTATATAGCATAAATATTATTCTAGCATCTTCCCCGCCAAAATGTGTTTTAATGAACATATTTTATATATAATATAAATGTTATAACTTATGGTAATCGAGTATTAGCTATTCAGCATGCATTTTAAATATGCAATATTTTAATTAAACATATAACGGCCAAATTATATGAAACAAGTTGTTCTTTAAAATACATTTGAACGGCCAATATGTTAGAATATGTACACTTTTCAATAATGTGTTATTATATGAACTTTGGGATAACACCGACCATACTTTATATCTTTATTACTACAGCCAATATGTGTGAACGTTGCCGTTCTTAGGGTTTAAAAGAGAGGGTCATATTGATGCGTCGCCAGACAGAAACATTTCTTTCTGATCGCTTATGGTGTAGGCCCTTGTGGTATTTCGTGCAGAGTGTTTGTTAAACGCAAACTTTTACTTGATTTTGAATCTTTTGGGTCATAAATTCGGGTGGCAATTTGTCTATGCAGAATAAGTTTTAAAAAATTCAAGATGGCCGCCGCCATATCAATTGCACAATTTTCAAAAATATTTTTATTTAATATGATTCCTGCCATGTTAGTAATGGTGTCTGGGGCCCTTGGCATCGACAATAGCCATTTATATATTACATATTCATTGTTTAGATACATGTGAGAGGTAGTAGATGCCCGCCATTTAGAATTTCAAAATGGCGGTTGCACAAAAAAGAAAATTAACTACTGCTGACTCTGCAATGCTCTTCACTGTCCTGCCAGTGATACTGTGCATTCTCTAGGTATTATTTAAGTTACAAAGGTTTTTAAAATAGGGTGGTAAATTCAAAATGGCCGCCATATTGAACATGGACACTTTTCTCGTTATACCTGGCTTTAAGCTGATGATATGACGATATCGTATTTATAGCAACAAATATTTAAACAAATGATATTATGGATTAGGAAGGCTAGGGCAGCGGTTTTTATTTCAAAATGGCCGCCGAAAAACACCATAAATAGCTTCTATGTCAAACCCAAATGCATGCATAATAGTACATTTAACAAGATTGCCATCCCACACAACAAGTTCCAGATGGCAAAGTGGACAGGGAAGCCATTGGCTTATCGAGAGTCCAACAATTTTCTCATCTATTTGTAGCCCACCCTTATCAAATATCTGTCAATTATATTTTTAAACATATTCACACTACTAGCATTAACACAATCATTTGGCAGTTTGTTCCATTAATTTGTCACCCTCTTTGAGAAAGAGTACTTTCTCATGTCCAACCTACACTGCTCCTTAACTAATGCTGCTTTGTGTCCTCTGGTTCTACTGCCTTCTTTAAGTTTGAAGAACATATTCCTATCAACATCCTCATAACCGTTCACTATTTTAAACACTTCTATTTGGTCTCCTCTTAGTCTCCTGGTCTCTAGTGTTGTCAAACCACATTGTAATAAGCGACTTTCGTAACTAAGGTCTCTTAATTCTGGAATCATCTTAGTTGCTCTTCGTTGTATTCTTTCTAGCTTATCTATGTCTTTTTTACGATATGGCCTCCATGCTTGAATACAATATTCCAAATGTGGTCTAACTATTGCTTTGTACAGGGGTACAATTAGATGTGTACATTTACACTTCCCAAAATTGAATAACATTTGCCATTTTTCTTACCATTTAACTAATTTTTCCAGATCATCTTGTAAACTTTGGTTATCTGTATCATTAGTAACCTTTCTGAATACTTTTGTGTCATCTGCAAATTTGAGTACTTTGCTAGATATGTCATCCTCCAAATCATTTATATATATTAAAAACAGTATAGGGCCTAATACTGATCCCTGTGGTACCCCACTCAAAACAGATTTCCAGTTTGAAATCTCACCATCTACTATTACTCTCTGTCTTCTGTGTGTAAGCCACTTTTCTATCCAGTTGATTACATCATTGCCTATACCATGAGCTTTTACTTTAAGTATCAATCTTTGGTGTGGCACTTTATCAAAAGCTTTCTGAAAATCTAAGTAGACAACATCCACTGGTGACCCGTCATCTACCCACTTTGTAATTTCTTCAAAAAAACACAAGAGATTGGTTAGACATGACCTTGCTTTTAGGAACCCATGTTGATATGTATTTATTAAATTATGTTTTACAAGGAATTCCACCATGTGGTCTCTAATTAATGTTTCGAGTCATTTACATACGACTGATGTTAAACTCACTGGTCTGTAATTGTCTGGCTTGTTCCTCGATCCCTTCTTAAATAGTGGCGTCATGTTTGCTTCTTTCCATTCTGATGGAACTATTCCTTCTTCTAGTGACAAGTTAAAACAATTTGCATTAAACACTTCGGAAATTTATCACATTGAATATTCATTTAAAATGAACTAGTAACATACACATTACTTAACTATAATAACAGGGCTATTAATTGTTCTAATTGGGCGGCGAACTACTTTTTATTTTAAGTGTTTGTTGACATTGTGTTGGCTGAAACTTCAACCGCAAACATCATCATCACCGGTTGACCCAATTTGCTCGTCGGTGCAATCTGTGTTGTTACAACTAAATCCTATGCAGCCACATACCTCATTGCACGGAATATTGTTAACGAGACAACTGCACTTCCTCTTGCACCCACGTTTACATCCACACTTGACTAAGTTTCAAAACGTGGCGTCTGCGCCGCGCATTCGGAACAGATACATCGCTGCCGACATTTACTGTACGCGGGTGATATTGGTTTCGCAGACATATAAACATCCTGGTGTAGCAGATGACAAAGGTGGAAATAGGAAGTAGATATTCAAAGAAGAATAACATCACACCGCATATCTTCTTCACAATATCGAAGCGTATATCGCCATCATAATGCAGCGCCCGTTCACAACACCGGACGTCGGTTCTAAGAAACACAGCTTCAGAATTATAGGTCCCGGCCATTTACAAATTTCCTTATATATTAAATAGTTTAAGCATCACTTAGCACGATGCTTCCAAGGCACGTAATTTTGAATGACACAATAGTGTGGGTAGTCTCACACGCAACATGGGATGTTTTTGTATCTTCATCAGCTTCAATATGTGTCTTTCTTACGATGTTGTGATCGCTCGACAACATGTAGTTTTCCATCATATTTTCTGTTTTTGTTCCATATGTTTTAATGTAGTAATCAATTAGAGTGACATAGTATTGTATCTGTCAAATTTCATTGATCTATGTCCAGCATGACTATAGGAATCCTGGTGTCAATTTGATTCATCAGGCACGTACGCCCATAACACAACATTAATTGTTTTGGATTGTATTGTCTAATAATTGATTAATAGCACACCACAACTCTTGAAAGAGCCTAGTTGCGGCCTCTGCATGGAAACACCAAACCCAAGATTTTTTTTGGGGGGGGGGGTTGGGGGGCAGTAATAAACGACGAATGTGCGACCTGTAATATAACTTTATTATCGCCGAAGAAACGCCCGTATCGGATAAAATTCGTACTAACCTTAGGCTTAGATCCCCATAGGACAGTAATGACATTATACTAATTTCACATATTATCGTCCAAGCGTGTGCATGCGTGCGTGAGTGCGCGCGTGCGTGCGTGCCAAATATATTAAGACATTCCTTAGGGAAAGATAACACCATAATTTTCAAAAATACGCTTTGAAAAGTCTTCTACTGGAGCGGTCCAGTTGTATTTATGAACGAATCCACAGTGGCACGCATAACGTCAGATCCAACATTAATTACGTTAAACATATTGTGCTGCGATGGGCATTGCCAACATGTTGCGGTTTCTCCGTAAGCCTTCGTGTTGCCTGCATGTAATTACAAATCGTAGGTTTGCCTTGTCGCCGTGATACTTATCTGAATTAATTATGTTGTGCCTATCACCAAAGAGGGCGTGTTTAAGCATCATAAGACAACGCGCTGTTGAATTTAGTCGTAGTCACTTCATAATCGTTCATGAAGGAGGGAATATGTGTTTTCCAGTCAATGTCAGGATTGCAGGTATGTAATAACTGCAGCCATATTTTCTTAAATTATTTCGAGTTTCGTATCGCAATATGCTTACAGTTATCAACTTTAGCATGTAATTGAATCATTTGCTTTGTATGCTAGACAATTATACTGCCTTCTATGTTTTGAAGAAACATATATTTAGTTACCTAGCCATGTTTACATTTATGTTTACCTAAGCAACTGATGAAGATGTGTTGCAAAATGTCGTAATTATCACCGTGTTGTATTTACAGAGAGATGACACAACGACACTAGATTCTACGCATGCATTCGT
Organism: Lamellibrachia satsuma; assembly: GCA_033239005.1. Lineage (NCBI taxonomy): Eukaryota > Metazoa > Annelida > Polychaeta > Sabellida > Siboglinidae > Lamellibrachia > Lamellibrachia satsuma. The sequence goes on from BSQZ01000006.1 coordinate 10,961,895, forward strand.
TTTCAAGGAAGTGCATACGTTTAAATTAAAAGTACCGTTAAATGTTGGCGTGTCGAGCGATAACAACATCTTAACAAAATCAGGTATTAACGGCTTGTAGGATATGCCTTCCCCTCTTATCTTCTCCTGGGCCGAACGCAACGGTCCAGAAAGTCATTTCTCACAGACGTAGATGTAATGTGTTTTAATCGTCGGTCTTCTTTGTGCTCGCCAATGAGAATTAGAGTACTACAGAAGTGTAGTTAACGCACTGTTCCAGGTTCGAAGAGATGTTAATCGTGTACATCAGACGGCTACATATACAATGGCAATAAAATCGCCCAAGTTGACAATGATAAAAAAACAGCGAAAATAAATATAACCGTAAAATATATAGTCACTTGATATCTGGAAGATTAAAAGAGAAATTGAATTGTTTAATCTGAAGGGCTATTTTGAATTCTAATGGTAAAGCATGTATGGCCCGCCAGGACCACCCTTACTGATAACTTGGATGCCTAAATGTAGCTTGTGCCGGCCCCTTGGAATTCATCCACCAGTGTATTATACTCTGAGTTTACAAAATGCAGACTCCGTCAATAAAGGCGCTATAATTACTTAAAACCCAAAGGGCTTTACCATTGGTTCAACTTGTTAAACCACCCTCCGTCTCAACCGCTGGAGAGTTACATCTTCCGTAAGTATCCTAGACAAAATTATAACTTAAACTTTTGGAGCTGAGCCCACCCCGGGTTCCCAGGGCTCTGGCTAAATAGTGTTATTTGTTTCCCATATTTTGGCTATTTCCGAAACACCGAAAATTTCTCTTAAATACAATTATATAATAATTCCAAATAATACCCTGTCGCACCAGCCTGCCTCGATTATTTGTTTCCCATATTTTGGCTATTTCAAAAACACCGAAAATTTCTTTAGAATACAATTAAATAATAATTCCAAATAATATACTGTCGCACCAGCCTGCCTCGATTATGCATAATATTTTTCCGCGTTTGTCGGCAAACTTCGATGTGACGTCACTGGTAACCTGGAAACGTAGGGAGACTGGGACTTTCCACTCATTCACCTGGGTTTAAAGCGATGTAAGTAGTTTTGCAGCGAGCGTCATAGTGCGTTTTTGTGGCATTCGGTTGTAATGCAAACAGTAGTAAGACAACAGTAACATGTAGTTCGTTTAAGTCCACTACACAGCTAGCTTTGCTAAAGAAATGGCCTTGAAAATGAAACCTTCAAACTTCAAGCCGGCGAAGCACAAACTTGATTCGACCACCACCCGAAGCAAATGGCAGCCTTGGATTATAGCCGTGCTAACATATCTTTGAAAGAACATGATGTGCCAACATTATTCCAGGTGGTGGAAGCTATGTTGATGTCATCAATCCGTAGAACCCGAAGTCCGAACTCAGTCAGCGACACGGTCAGAGACGAGTACTTCGCTCGGATCGAAGGCAAGCAGCCTGCACGTCACTAGCAGCGCGATCTTTTACCTTCTGACATGACCTTGAAAACGACCACACAGAGCCGCCAAGCTTATCCGCTACCATACATATACACATGTCAAGTTATTAATACTCTTACTTCCATATAGCGGTCAAAATTTACAAACAAATTAAAACAAAACTCATCATATGCAGCTATGCGTAAGAGAACGCAAGTTTTTGTTTATTTTTATAAACGTTGTACGTCATGATGAAGTAAGAGTAATTGTTTTTTTCCATTGACATGTGTACATGTATTTTGGATATATGAGAAGAAGACTGACGACTCTGTGTGGTCATTTTCATGGTTAGGTCAGAAAGTAAGTAATATTAAAGCGAAATCTACTGGCCTCGCTAAACTGCTCCGAAAGAACCGAATTCGAGGAGGATTCTGTATTTTCACTTGCCGCTAGCGGTTCGAAATCGCTACATTTTACTTTTTATTCCGGCAAATTGACATCGCCATTACTCGCCGTAGAAACGCGAGTGAGACTATGCTGAAACATTCCGTAGAAATCATTGACTGAAAGTAGGCACTTGTCATCAGTTGTGTCACCAAAACAAATGGTTGCACCATATTAGCTTCGAATTTATGCGCGCTTTACGAGTGAAACGCATTAAATATATAATGTTTCGTAAAAATAAATGTTTATGTAAATTTTTCTGCTGGTATATTGTATATTATAATATTAAACTTTGTGCACACACCGAAAAAGCATTTTTGCTAGCACCTTATTGTTATTCACTTTAAATCAAACTGACTAATGCTTTACAGGCTGACGAACAGACAAGCACATCCCGTGTCACCGTCGCGTGTGAGACCATCACTCTCGTGTCATTTAAAATGAAGTCCCGTGGAAGCACCGGTGCTAAGTGACGCTTTTTCGACTATAAAAAGCCATGGTTGCGCTTGGAAACGAAAGTGTCTTGGACGGTATGTGGAACATTTCTCGAGCGCTGGCTTCGAGCAATGATTCAACGACTAATATAAGCAACGACAGCTATGAAAACAGCAATAGCGCAAGGAACTATCAACTACTTGCGTATGCATTGATCGCTACGCTTGGCATGTTTGGAAACGCTGCAGTTATCGTTGTCATATTACACAGTGCATCGATGCGCAATAAGTTTACAAACGTCTTGATCTTAAACCAGAGCAGCATTGATTTCGCGACGTCCGTTCTAATATTGATAACGAAAACGTTGAACGTTTCGAAAGAAAACTTGTCCGGAGTGGGCGGTGACATTTTGTGTAAATTCTGGCTGACTGAACTGCCGCTGTGGAGCTTAATGGTATCGTCGTCGTACAATCTGATAGCTCTGACAATTGAACGATATATCGGGATTGTGCATCCAATGTTCCATCACACCTCTTTCTCAAAGACAAATGTTATATTTTTAGCGTGCGCCTCTTGGTTGCCAGGGCCGATATTGATGTTGTGTTTCATGGTGCCAATGTCCAATGTTATTAACGGCAGTTGTACACTTATTGAAATTTCTAACCAATCGTTGAGGATGGCAAGCAGTGTGGCGTTTTTCGTAGTACAATATCTACTCCCAATTACTGTGTTTATCACATGCTACAGCAGGATGTTTATACGTATGCGAACTCATGTACATCCGGAAGCACCAAATATCTGCCACGAGGCAATGGTTAAGAAGGCGCGCGCCAGACGCAACGTTCTAAAAACTCTGTTGCTCGTCGTTATTGGATATATCCTGTGTAACACTTGGAACCAGTTAACTTATCTTGCTTTCAGTTTCGGCGCCCCTCTGGACTTCTCGAGCAATTATTACAATTTCACCGTTATAGCGATGTTTGCAAACTGTTGCATCAATCCTTTCTTTTATGCGTTGCAATATCGCCCCTACCAGAACGAACTGCGGAAAGTCTTCTGTAAACGTGATTCCTCTGTTGTGAGTGATGCGTCATAGCTAATTGGCAATGAGATTCAATGAAACGTGCTTTTCAGTAAAATCTACGTTAATACATGCATACATGCGTGCATATATGTACGATATTGATAATGGCCTCTAGAAAGTAGGAACAGTACCTCTGTTGTGAGTGATACGTCGTAGTTACTGTGCAGTGACAATCAGTGATACGTCATTTTCAATAAAACCCACGCGTGCAAGCACGCCCGCACACACGCAAGCGCACGCAAACATGCATGCACACACACACACACACACACACACGCACACGCACACGCACACGCACACGCACACGCACACGCACACGCACACGCACACGCACACGCACGCACGCACGCACGCACGCACGCACGCACGCACGCACGCACACACACACACACACACACACACACACACACACACACACATACACATACACACATTATGTATATATTGTATACGGTTGGCTATATACGAAACAGGCGAATTGATGGTTATAATCACAATTTGGTGTGTCGTAGGAGCTGAGTTGAGCTGTTTTATTTTAACAATACAACATTGGTCGATATTGTATGAGGTGAGTTATTGCAATGTAGCTCGCAGCGACCTCAGCTGACCAATTTCTACGGACAAGCTATTCATTCTGTATAATATGTGTGCATTTACTCAGAATTTTGACGTTGCAGTGCAGTATTCTGCTTCTCGTTGTTGTTTCACAAATGTGTTCACGGTGAAGGTTCAATGGTCGATTCGTATTGTTTATTTACCTATTAATTCATACTGTTGGTTCACTACATGATTAATGTTGTTTGTTTACTAAATGATTCGTATTGCTGATTCACCAACTGATTCATTTTGTAGATTGAATGCATGAGTACCGCTGTATGTTTACTAATTATTTGAGTTGTTGGTTCGCTAATTTATTGATTCATAGTGTTGTATCACTGTATGAGTAATGTTGTTTGCTTACTAAATGATTCGTGTTGCTGGTTCACCAACTGATTCATGTTGTTGGTTGACTACATGATAAATGTTGTTTGTTTACTAAATGATTCGTGTTGCTGGTGACCCAACTTCATGTTGTTGGTTGGCCACATGAGAAATGTTGTTTGTTTATTGAATTATTCGTGATGCTGTTTCGCCATTTGGTTCATATTGTTGGTTCACTATATCATCAATGTTGTTTGTTTAATAAATGATTCGTGTTGCTGATTCGCCAATTGGTCCATATTGTTGGTTCTCTATATGATTAATATTCTTTGTTTACTAAATGATTCGTGTTGTTGGTTCACCAACTGATTTATGTTGTTGGTTGACTACATGAGTAATGTTGCTTGTTTACTAAATTATTCGTTTTGCAATTGATTCATGTTGTAGTGTCACATGTTGTTGTTTCACATGTTGTTCTTTCACATGTTGTTGTTTCACATACTGATTCGCGGTTTTAGTTCACTACTTAATTTTTGGTTTCAATTCCCTATATGATTCATGTTCTTGGTTCTACAAGTAATTCGTGAAAGGGGTTCACTGATTGGTTCCTCTTGTTAGTTTACTGATTGATTCCTCTTGCTGGTTCAATAATTGATTCATGGTCTAGGTCCACCGATTGATTCGTGTTGTTGATTCACCAATTGATTCATAATGTGGGTTCACCAAGAGATTCGTGTTGTTTTCACAATTGTTATGTCCAAACGTGGCTTATTAAATGTATAGATGTTCCACCAACTAGGCCATATTGTTTTGCCTCATTTTACATTTCCTTGCTAAGTTTATAACCCACTAGATAATGGGTAATTATGTAATATAAATTATGGTTAGTGTCCTGCGGATAGTTGCATAAATCTACACACGACTCCCTAAGTGCCAACTTGTTGGCCAAATGCTTGGGTGCCGTTGTATGACTGCCTCTCCTCATCTATCATCCAACTGGGTTCCACCAGCGAGACTAGTCGATAAACATATCAACCCATTTTAGTGGCAAATCTTCCCATAATTCAATTCTTCATTAATCAAGATGGTGTGTATATATAGCATTAACTTCGCAGCCTTTAACAGCAATTAGGACAGGCTGGGGAATTACAATTAGTCAATTTATTAATGACGTGGCCCTGATGAACTTATTTAATGCATGCAGAACCACAATTAAGACAACTATGTTTAATTCATACTGTAATACAATGTATTCCTCAAGTCTGGTGTAAATAATAAACGCTTTACGGATGCATACAGCAGTTTTATAACTGTACACAACCAGGTAATGGTAATACCGTTTCAGCAAAAGAAACCTCTGCTTCTCAGAAAGGCATCAATTAAGCGCCTAATGGTTCTGGTAAAGATAAATATGCTAATTAGCTATTAGCCCTAACATAATTGTTCAGCTTTCAGGAATGTTTCGAATAAAACAAAATATTTTGGTGTGCCAATGTTGTACTTTTCGTGAGAATGTCCCATACTGCGCTAGGTGACATCCATGAGTGCTGGGACAGCCCCGGGCTGCACCAGGAGTTGTGTTCTACTTTGGCTGGTAACTCAAATGGGCGCCTGTCATGGAACAGCCCCTAATAACTAGATGGTAATTAGCCTAACTTAGCCAGAACATACTTTGTTGAACGAGCTATTTCAACAAGAAGAATTGTGACGTGTTTGACAATGGAACTCGTAGCTGTGCTATGCTCGTCAGTCATCGTTGATGATGCGGGAAACGAATGAAGACTGAGCGGATATTAAGAACGGCTTCAGTGTCACATTAGACTCAATCATGCTTCGTTACACCAACAACAACATGGCGATTATGAAGAGACGGCTGCATCATAGGTTTGTTTTGTTTAGTAAGCAGCTTTGGCTATAGCTGTCATTGCTATCAAAGTACATCACATAGGTTTTTATATTGCGACAGGTTTTTTATTATGGTGGTATGTATATACAGGATTGACCTCACAGCCCGCAGCAGCAGTTGGAATATGCTGTGGCCCCTTCTGAATTTTTTTCATTTGTGCAGAACCACAATTAAATTTATGTATATGTCAAATTATTTTGGTGTGCCAATGTGGTACTTTTCGTAAGAATGTCCAATACTAGATGACACCCAAGTTTGCTGGGGCTGCCTGGGGCTGCACCAGGATTTGTATTCTGCTTTGGGTGGGAACTCAACTGGGCGCATGTCATGCAACAGCCCCTAATTAACAAATAGAAATTAGCCTAACTTAGCTTAGAACTGGACTTGTGTGTGGCGTGCAACAGGAAATTGGATCAGAATACAGTAACTAATTATTATCATCTGTCAGATTTACAAATGAGCTCCCGCTCTCTAATTTTACGTAGTGTCATGTTATATGCGATGGCAAGAACATAACTCTAGGGAACGTAATGAAGTTGCTCGTGTGTCAAATGGCAATGTAGAAGTAAAAGCGAGAAACATGAGCAAGATAGTCAAGCGATAAATAATTTTTGTTCAGCTTCCATTGATTATCACTACACTGTGTGTGCGTGTGCGTATGTGCGTTCGTGCGTTTGTTTTAAATTTCCAACGCAGGCAACTTTGACAAAAGTCTGTATAACTAATGCGGGCAACCATTCTCAACCTCAAAACGGACAAGCGTGCTACCTACTCTGTTACGTTGTTGTGATATAAATTACATAAAAGTCATATATGTAAACCACGTTTTATTCGACTGCAGATGGCGATCACAGTTTCTGTGTACTCTTCCTCCTTGTGTACTGCTGTACAGGGATGAGTGTCAGGTACAATATTGTAGAACTACTCTTTCTGTTCTTTCTTTCCATAGGTTTTTATCGGCCGCCCCCCTCTCTCTACCTTTCCCCCTCCCCTGATCTTCTCATATCCATCCTCACGCAGTCCTCCCATCTCAGCTGTGACCTTCCCTTTTCCTGCGTCCTTCATGTGTTTCTACCTCAGCTCTCTTTCCTAGTTTGCCTGCATTCATCCTTACCAAGTGGCCAGCCCATCCCATCCTGCTTCTCACCAATCTTCCTGTTGGGCTGCATTGCATCGCAACCTCTTTCCTCAGGTCGTTCATCCTTCTTCAGTCCACCCTCTTTGTTCTTATTATTCTACGCACCCCGTTGTTTTCACAAACTTGCAGATTCAGTCGTTGTCATTGTTCTGTCAACGCCATTATCTCCATACCATACAAGCATGCCGGTGTAACACTCTCTCAGGACTTTCCCTTTCAGGTTTTTCTAGCTTCACTTTATTCGTTGCGCAGTTTTAAATTCACACTGTTTTGAATTGACGTGTCACTTGTTTTTCCTCGTTTATGTGATCTCCCCGTCTCCCCGAGTAGCACTTCTTGTGAGTCATCGCTACTCCATCTGATGATCAGCGAGAATATTGCGGAAGGAACGTTATTAGAAAACCGAAAACATTTAGGTGGTCTATCGATACATATACCAATCTTAAATCACCGACATTACGAATGTAAATTATGACTTAAATTGTACATTTGGTAAGACCCAACGTGCTTTACTTGCTTGGAGCGTTAACATTCACTGATGGCTGCATATTAATGAGGAAACACGCTCTGTTACTCCAGACCACTCGCTATTGAACGAGCGATTTCAACAAGAAGAATGGTGACGTGTTTGGCAGTGAAACTCATAGCTATGCTCGCCAGCAAGCGAGCGTTTGTCAACGGGCAAGTTGATAATGCGCTAAACGAATATTGACAATGGATTCGGTGTGACATTAGTATAAATCATGCTTCGTTGCACAAACAATAACATGGCGATTATGAAGAGTATGCTGCATCACAGGTTTGTTTTGTTTACTTAGCAGCGTTGGCTAAAGCTATCATTGCTGTCAAAGCATATCACGCTGGTGTCTACACTGCGACAGTTTTTTTATAGTTATGGTGGCATGTATATATATATATATATATATATATATATATATATATATATATATATATATATATATATATATATATATATATATATATATATATATATATATATATATATATATATATATATATATGTATATATATATATATATATATATATATATATATATATATATATATATATATATATATATATATATATATATATATATATATATATATATATATATATATATATATATATATATATGATTAACATCACAGCATGCAGCAGCAGTTGGGATATGCTGAGGTCCCTTGTGAATGTTTGTGCAGAATGACAATTAAATGTTATGTATACTTCAAATTATTTTGCTGTGCCAATTTGGTACTTTTCGTGAGAATGTCTCATACTTCACTTGGCGACACTTAAAAGTGCACTGGCTGCCACAGGTTGCACCAGGAGTTGTTCTACTTTGAGTGGGAACTCAACTAGGCGCCTCTCATGCAACAACCCCTAATGACTAAGTGGAAATTAGCCTAACTTAGGCTGGAACTGGACTTAGCCGTGTGTCATGCGACAGGCCACTAGTTCAGAATACAATAACTAGTTTTCAACATCTATTATATTTACAAATGAGCTCCCGCTGTCTAATTTAACATAATGTCACGCTATATGCGATGGCAAGAACGTAACTCGAGGGAACGTAATTACGTTGCTCGTTTGTCAAATGGCAATGTAGAAGGAAAAGCGAAAAACTTGAGCAAGATAATCAAGAGATAACTGTGGTGATTTATTAATCAGTGAGTTGAATCGCATGTCTTTATTTAGGTAAAATATGGTATGATTAATTATGCTCTCATGTTTAGATGGCGGATGCAGATGCTTTCGATTTTTCATAATGACATTAGGCATTCCTTGAAGGGAGAAAAACCAGCTTGTGACATATGACCTATTTTTTTCTCCGGGTCTCCCTTGTTTCCTCTTAAGTCCTCCATAATTTGATATATTATATCGTTTTCTCCTGATCTTTCCCTCATTTACTCACACGCGCACACGTACCCTCATCAATAAGGTTACTAAAATCTGGAATGTAATGTGTTTTTTCCGCTTGCATTGATTCTCACTACACGTGTGTGTGTGCGTTTGCGTGTGCGTTTGCATGTGCGTGTGCGTATGTGTTTGTGTGTGTATGTGTTTCAACCCTTGGCAAAACTGACAACGGCTGTTGATAAATTAGTCACAAAGAAAAAGCCGATGTCAAGAAAAATATACAAAACATCACTGCCATATACGTTGCTGTTTCACACATTCTGGACCGGTTAGTTATTGGCAGTGATTGTTTTTTTGGTATTTACACTTGTATATGATACGCGAGTGTTGTACTGTTATTGGTTCATAGAATACAATAAAAATAAATATTTTGTTTAACTGACTGAGCAACAAAATAACTGTCGAGATGTCACGCGGACACGGTTAGCCTATGTACAACTCTAAACTGAGTGCCAACTATAACGTTTGATCATTTTGTTATTTAACCAAATCTACAGTTGTACGTTATACTAATAGGGCGGACAAGGAAGACATTGTGACAACAATGTGCAATAATCAGGGATGAAGCCGATTTAATTCATAGGCTATGCTATTCACACAAGAGAGCTATACGCAACATCGCTTCAATTCTTTGATAACATTTATTCAGTTAACATCGTCTTCCACAACGTGTCCGCAGGAAAATTCCCGCTCAACACAACTCCAAACATTCACTCTAAGACGTGCCACCCGCAGCAGAGGTATTCCGTTTGCAGAATACTTACCGTAATTCAAGATTTAACAAGGCTTAACAAGACTGCCAAGGCAAAAGCCCAGATGGCAAGTGGACAAGGAAGCCATTGGCTTGTAGAGAGTTCACAACAGTTATAATATAATATTATGTGTAATCGGCCCTCCTGATATATGCGTCAACCTTGTTTTTAAGCATATTCAGTTAGCAGTTACACAATCTGTAGATAATTTGTTTCATTCATTGATTGTCCTCATTTTGAACGAGTACCTGGTATCCAATATACACTGATCATTTGCTAATGTAACTTCATGGCCTCTAGTTCTATTTTATTTCTTGAGTGAGACCAAACTATTTCTATCAATATTTTCATACACATTCAATATCTTACAAAAACCTCAATTTGATATCCTCTTGACGGCTTTGTCTCTGTGGTTGTCCTACATAAGCATGATGTAACAGTTATGTGATACATTCTCATCATATAGAGTCCTTTGGAAAACCCCGAACTCACCATTGCCATTCACCGGGCATGTCGGAATTGAGGGATATCAGGTTTTGGCGTTTCTCCCTGAAAATTGAGGGATGTCATTCTAATGATTTACACAAAGGAGGTTACTTGTTTTTCCTAGTGCTGCGAAATATGCTCCAAATGTCACACATGACTGCGGTCACACCCCTGCCCACCAGCTAATGACATCCAGTGGTGGCCGCAGTTGTTGCTGCAATATATTGCGACAGGTGGCGCCACTCTTCGCAATACTTTGTAAGGAACGTAACTGAACTAGACGGCACGATGTAGCATTAATAAAATGACATAGGCGTCGGAACCGGGAAACTGGGGAGGGGGCAATATTTTGTATAGGTATATATTTAATATATGTTGACCCCATAAAATGCCCGCAGAAACAAACCTTGGCCTCTCAACATTCAACAGCTTCCGACGCTTTTTGTGTAAATTGTATATAGGAAAATACCCATTATCACTGAGGACGCTAACTGAATGGTTGTGTAAATGCCAACAGTGTCAACCTGTCTAAATACATAATTGACATACATTTGACATGGGCGAGGTCATGCGTAAGTTAAAAATTGTTGGGCTCTCGATTTAAAGGGCCACTCTCAAAAATTGTCTGACAGTTGGCCTGGGAGAGGACATTTCTTAATGTTCTACAATCCCTGTAAAACATAAAGATTTTAATTCTGGTAAATCTTTGTTTAAATCCGGAAATTCACTAAGTGGCAGACGGCATATGTCAGGGATGTAACCCGCTACAGCCACGCCCTGTACCAAGTTCCCTATAACACCCTATGGAAATATAAATAAATGCTGGAAATTAAGTATAATACTGTTATTTGACAGTTATCACGTTCTTATTCATATTATACTAGACAACAGTGTGTCTAACATCAATAAATCTATAACACGAGACCCTGCTCCGAGAATGTGATTTGGAAGTTTTCGTGCCTGCGCAGTATCGCTGTATATAAAAACTGTTAAATGAAAAAATTGTAACAATAATCTTTTCATATTGAGCACTTCTGATGAATGTTTTAAACATAATATATTCAAAAGATAGTGTGTCATTCATATTTGGGTTATCAATTAAGTTTCTCTCATATCTCAACTCTAAATTACACACGCAAGTACAGACGCAGGGGCGCACGTACACAGCAGATACAGACAATACATTATTCAGTTCGAGTCCTTGTCAATGACTCGATTTTAGATTGAATTCGAGTCTTGTAAAAGTACGATTCAAATGCGAGTCGAATCGAGACACCCGTGTTATACACAAAAATAATAAATATATTTAAACTTAATAGCATAAACAAAGTTTATCGTTACATGAATGTGAGAACGTATCTACTCCATGATCTGCTGTTGATAGTGCAAGTTGGGGCAAAACGCCCCTATGCGAGAACCTGCTAGCCCCTTCCATCTAGCAATAAGGCTGAAAAAAATAATTTGGAGAAAGCCAGATGAAGCCACATGTGATCATGTCCATTTGGTTACAACATGGCTGCAAAAGAAGCAAAATATTCGGTATGTTATTCACATCACAATTTGAGCTTCATAATTATAAAAATTTTCCTTTCCAAAGAGGGACAAGTAAAAATAAAGAAAAAGAGGAGAGAGAGAGAGATATAGATAGATAGATAGATATATAGATAGATAGATAGATAGATAGGTAGAGAGAAATTAGGATCAAACCGTGAACATAAGAATACATGTACAATACATGACGATCGTAAATAAAATGTTGGTTGATCCTTGGAGACCTGCAATAAAACCTGAAGGATTCCTGGCATACAGGCCACCATGCCACTAATGCTATAAATAATAATATATCCTTCTACGTGAACATAAAATACTTGACATACAACAAAATAGCTACGAAATAATAAATGAGTACAACAATTAACGCCACAAATACCAATTCACGCTAAACATAATCAACACTAATTAACACTAACTGACACTAACCAAACACTAAACTAACTTGCATTAGCTAACATTGACTAACATTAACATAACTTAAGACAAATTGCCACTTAAACATTTTGTATTCTAGTATATGATATATAAAATCTAAACAGTAGTTAAACAACCAGTTAAATTAGTTTCATCCTGAACATTCATTTGAACCAAAATTCTTCGCGCAGTAATTGCTGAATGCTTCCCAGATAAGTCGAAATGACGTTGGAATGAACAGGTCTGTCAGGGGGTGGAGTCAAAGCGCGTTAAACAGTCCCAATGACTAAATACCGCGCCATATAAGAACGTGCCAGACGTGTGCGGGTATAACGGTAAAAATACACATCTCAACACATGATGAACAATATTCGGAAATACAATATTCCTAAAATTGTTTTTACTCACATAATCTATGATTATTAGTAAATCAATGTATGCCAAAATAAAATATTTATCATGCATAAATAAATATAATAGCTGATTCAAATAGGGTTGGTAGGCTGGCTCAACTAACACTTGGTGTGGGGTAGGTTGAGCCACAGTGTAGCGTAAGTTGTGTAAATGCTTTATTTGTATAATTTACATAGGAATTGTAAAAATAAAATTCATAACAACTCAGCCAACACATCTACCCAATGGGCACAACATGTCTCTTGACAAGTCTACACGCCTAATTAATTAGTCGACACACTTAATTAATATGACTGACTGTGCGCATGCGTCGGGGTGGTACGAGTCCGTTACATCGCTCCACACATTTCACTCAACACAACATGTTCACCAACACAACAAATGACCACAATTGGTACAACGACTCAACATAATCCACTGATCACGCAGAAACAGACAAACCAAACGACAACAAAGGCAACTAACAAAAACAACGCCCTTTACCGCAACACATGAACCAAAATTTCAAAGATGGCGGACTACCACTGCCGGCGCCGTCCGGGTGAGTTCTTTTCATTTTATCGCTAAGCATTTCATTAGTAAGCTTACTTTTCTTCAAGTCGCCACTGTTTGCATTTGGATCTAACTTTCTGAAAACCATGCTACAAAATGTATTCCAATTCAGATGTCCTTTTAGGAAATATTTGCCTCACCTAGTCCAGCATTCCGCGCGGATTAATCTTGGGCTAACGCAGATAATCACCGTCACTCTCCTAATAGCAACGATCATTGGAACATGTCAACGCGTATCTCGATCAAATCTAAAAATTAAACCAAAATATTATGCCCTAACTTTGAATCCCCGAATTAAATTCCCACCCAAAATCAAATTCAAATCAGACATTGTTACACATCTGTACCTCAGCAAACTGATAGCACTCTCAGGCGACATCCACCCAAACCCTGGCCCATATGGCCGCCCAATTCCAAATATTACCACTTCTCCATCTAGAAATGAGCAATCCATTTCTACCAACACCCAGTCTGACAGCTCCACGCTTAGTACCCCAACACTCCACACATCACAAAATGCATTCTTAATTTTCGCCCCAAACCCCCAAAACACTTCAACCCCCGAACGCCACAAGAAAACCCAAGGAAACACACTTAAAGGAATTTTGATAAATATCAACAGCGTTAAGAGCATAGAAAAAGCAACCCAACTAAATATAATAATCCAGACATCATATTTCTAGTTGAAACTAAATTAGATGCAAACTATGCTACATACTCTTTCCTACCACCCAACTATGGGGCCATCAGAAAGGACAGGAATGTCCATGGCGGTGGAGTCCTTATAGCCTTCCGTGACAACATTGTAGCTGAACCCCTCCAAAATTTAAACTCAAATTGTGAAATAATTTGGACAAAAATTCACTTTGCACGAAACAAATGCATATACTTTGCATCTTATTATCGACCCCCAAATGACCACCTCCAATCCCTTGAAGCTCTCCACGACTCCCTAACTAAACTATGTAGATCACAAAAAACTCCCCCTAACGTAGTCATAGCTGGAGATTTTAACCTCCCTGATATCAACTGGACAAATCACCAGACCACCAATAACAGCACTGCCAGCAAGCATAACAAACTACTAGAAATAACTAACGACTTTGGGCTGCAGAACATGGTAAACGACCCCACACGCATTGCTTCTGGCAACATTCTTGACCTCATACTCACCTCAAATCCCTCCATTATCATCAACACCCACACCACTCCTGGTATGAGCGATCACGAATCCGTGACCTTCAATGTCAACTTAAACCCAGTTCGCAACAAGAAACCCCCCCACCAAGTTTATAGTTACAAATCAGCAGACTGGGACCAACTCAAAGACGACATAGACAAACTAAATCTTGAGTACTTCGACATCGACCCCAACTCACAGGATATAGACATAAACTGGACCTTTTTCCGCGAACGCCTGACTACCTTGATTAACAATAACATACCAAGACGATACACAAAAGCTAAAACCCACCTCCCCTGGATAACACGTGAACTAATTAGAATGCAGAGAAGACGAAACAAAAGCCACAAAAAGGCAAAGCAAACTGGACTAAACAGTGACTGGGAAAAATTTAAAGAACTCCGAAAGCAAGCTACTAAAGCAGTAGCAAAATCCTACAAAGACTATGTTAACAACCACATTGGAGACAGCCTGAAAACTAATCCAAAACGATTCTGGTCATTTATTAAGACAAATAAACGAGAAAACATTGGCATCCCCACACTTCGAGTAAACGACCAACCAATAATTAATGATCGAGATAAAGCAAATGCCCTAAACAACCAATTTAGCTCTGTATTTACCCAAGAAAAGCACCCCATCCCCCAAATAGCCCCCTCTACTTACCCCAACATCCCCCTTCTCGAAATTGGCATAGATGGCGTAACAAAGCAGCTGGAAAATCTAAACCAGAACAAAGCTATAAGGCCCAGATGAACTCCCAGCCAGAGTCCTTAAAGAAACTGCAAAGCAGATAGCTCCCATCATCACCCAACTTTTCCAACAATCATACAACACAGGTAAATTTCCTAATGACTGGCTACAAGCATTAGTAACTCCTATACACAAAAAGAGCCGTAAATCTGACCCAGCTAACTACAGACCCATATCACTAACCTGCATCCTCTGTAAAGTAATGGAACATATCATCCTAAGCAACATGTGGAAACACCTGCACAAACATAACATCATTCTCCACTTCCCACACGGATTCCAGTCGGGACTGTCTTGTGAATCTCAACTCATTGAGACAGTCCACGACTGGATGACTGCTATGGACAACAAGACCCAAATTGACGCAATCCTGCTTGACTTTGCTAAAGCCTTCGACAAAGTGCCTCACCTACGTCTTCTATCAAAATTGACCTCCTACGGAATCACTGGAAACACTCAAAATTGGATCAAATCTTTTCTATCCAACCGCAAACAGAGAGTCTCAGTTAACGGTGCCCTGTCGGACATCACAGATGTCACATCTGGTGTCCCACAGGGTTCAGTTCTAGGACCTGTCCTCTTCTTACTCTACATAAATGACATAAATGGCAACATCAAATCTCCTATACGCCTTTTTGCAGATGATAGTATTATATATCGTAAAATTTCTTCCAAAAACGACCACGAAATTCTCCAAACTGACCTAAGCCAACTCCAAACATGGTCAGACAAATGGCAAATGGAATTTAATGTATCTAAATGCGTCCACCTTCCAATAACAAACAAAACTAAACGCAGCACACACAAGTGTTCTGGCCGGCCATTATCCACCGTATCCAGCCACTCATACCTCGGAGTAAAATTGGATTCCAAATTAACCTGGACAAATCAGGTCACTGACATAACTTCAAAATCTTCGAAATGTTTAGGCATGATTAAACGAACTCTTGGCCCATGTAAACCCGAAGTTAAACAAACAGCCTACAACATGCTAATCCGGCCAAAACCTGAGTACTCTTCACCCTTATGGAATCCCCACACCTTTTCACAAATTAAAAGCCTTGAAAGAGTGCAACACTCAGATGCCAGATTTGTTAAAAATGACTACAGACGAAACACAAATCCAGCAGATCTAATTACTGCCCTTGGATGGCCAACTCTCGAAAGAAGGCGCATTATCAAACAAGCCACTACCTTCTACAAAATTCTAAACAACATTATTGAGATCACCCCCCCTCCAGGCCTACTAACTCGCTCTCGAACCTGTGGACAATACATAGCCCCCAAGTGTCGTATAAATGCAATGGTCTTTTCATTATATCCCAGAGCCATTCGCATATGGAATATGATTCCATCAAAAATTACCAACATAAAAAACCCAAAATCATTTCAAGAAGCTATTATGGAACTCCCTTTCACCACACCTCCTCACCTAAACTGCCTTTAAAACACAGTGCTCAGCGTAAACTTATCCAGGGTGTGGGTATGGAGACTGTCTATGTGTGCATGTGGCAAGGCAGCGACAGTGTCCATACACACAACCAACCTATTAAAAAAATTCGTTAAACATCCTATACATAAAATAAATAAAACTATCAAATAAAAACCATTTCAGCAACATTAATGATACTAGTCTTTTAATCGATTGTACCACCCACAGCGCATGCGCACAGCCCACCACAAACTCCTGCGTTAGCCCAAGTTTGGGCTGTTTGGAGTAAACCACTTGAGACTTGAGACTTGAGAATATAAACTTCTATGCCACTAACTGCTAATAAATTGCCTTGTAGCTATCCAATGTCCCAATTTGCTCGGAAAAATTAATTCCTTGATGTATTTTGGGGTAAAGAACACTCGTCTCCGTTCTTTAACTGCTGCTCAACTAACCCTCCTTCAGATGTTGGGTGGCTCAACTAGCCCAAGTAAATGCACAAATAATAAAGTGCACAAATAATAAAGTCTGGTCACGTGCGTTGATAGTTTACACACCAGCAGACATTAATCACAATTACCAAAGGTTTCGAAAATCATAAAAAACATACTTTTAGCTCACATATTCTGATCGTTGTGACAAATGTTACCTATTATACATAAATCGTTTTCTAATAACATGTCCAATCACTGGTTGGTACAATGTAACTGTCGCTGCTGTAGTTTCCTGAGAAACATGGGTGGCTCAAATAACCCAGTGGCTCAACTAACACTGCCTTCCCCTACGTCTTGTTAAGTTACTTCATTCTGCACATATATAAATTAATGCATGTAAACGTGTGCACTTGTGTTTAAGTGTGCAAAATTCCACAGAAAATATGTATTTGGATTTGAAGTAAAAGATAAAGGTTATTGTTTGTTTTTGTAGCTCGTCGATTTTTGGCCAAGTCTGGCTATTTATCAGAGTTGGCAAATATACATGGTGTGTCAATGTCCACAGTTAGCAGATGCATACAAATGTATCTATTTACATTACTTAGAAACCACATCAGGAAATATACTACGACTATGAAAGGTAAATTATATTTAACACACATATACACAGTACACAAGTAAGTAAATTAGTATTTGTTAAAGTACTTAAACCTTTTTAAATAAAAAATGTCCACACCATATGTATATGTAATATCCTATTTGCAATTACTGAAATAACATTTGAACAGAATCAGAGATAAAATAAAAAGCACAGATATGTACCGAAATATGTTTAATAAAATACAACTCAACTGCCATCTTTTAAAATTAAGAAATTTATGTCAACAATTAATTTATATTAACGAACAACTGGCTAAACTGGCCCAATCATTTAATGGTGTTGGGGGCTTCCCACGAGTCGTGGGCGCTGTTGCCGGCACACACACAGGCATCCTGGGACCTAGTAAAGAAGAATTTGCGTTTGACAGACATAAGGCGGGGGGCACAGCATCAATGCAATGGTGAGTGTTTTTGTTAAATAACAACATATTATTATACGCACTAATTAAAACATAAATTCAGTGATTGTGAACAAGATTTAATAAGATAGCCATCAAAGGAAAGCAAACAAATGTAACATATAATAATTATGCATTGTCCAGGATATGGTGAAGTCTGACTGAGTCGCCCATTTGGAGTTCATTGGCGTGATACTTGAATTGATTTGCAAGTCAATGACTAGAGACGCGACTTGACTGTTTGTGACTTGACAACATGTCTGTGTAATATAATACATGTTTAATTTATATATATATATATATATATATATATATATATATATATATATATATATATATATATATATATATATATATATATATATATATATATATATATATATATATATATATATATATATATATACACACATACATACATACATACATACATACATACATACGTATATATTTGAGTGTGTGTGCGCATACATAAATATTATCATAATATATATCATATTATCATAATATATATATATATATATATATATATATATATATATATATATATATATATATATATATATATATATATATATATATATATATATATATATAATAGTCATATACACATACACACATTTGTACATACATGCATACATGTAATAATGGAATAATCAAAACTGGTGCCACATCTTCCATTTGGAAATAAGCAGTAATATGTGCATGCTTATTTATAGGTGACATGTGGCAGCGACCGCATCATTCTGGGTATGGATGTCAAGTGGCCAGGGAGCTGCCATGATGCTTGTGTACTAAGTCTTAGTAAACTCTATGACAAGTTTGAAGCAGGTTAGTGCAGATCATGTTGTTATGTGGTTTACAATCTGCTAAGGTGTGTCAGTGTGAAAAGTTACTTGTTGACCAAATGGTTATTTTGTCTTGCATAAAAAAATTAGTAATAGAACAATAGTTTATAAATATTTTTGAGATAGTTATATTAAAAAAATGTATCCTAACAATGCACTTCTAAAACGTGTTATAAACATGCTATGAAGGTGTTTGTATTTGTTTTAGTATGTGGTGCAAAAACATTACCTCATATAACTTCAGAATAAATATTACAATGCAAAGTATTACTTAAAATCCATATATACCCGTGTAACAGGTGGCTACTTACACCATTGTTCAACCCACACACACCTACAGAACACCGCTACACAAGCGTCTCACAAGAGAACACGATCAACTGTACAGCGATGCATTGGAGTGTTAAAATCACAATTCAAGTAAAATATGCCTCACAACTGTAAGTAATTTACACAAGAAATATTTATTTGGGGAGACACTGCCCTAGATAGGTTTATAAATTGCGTAATTAGTGCAACTATTTCTTTCAATACTGTAGAATGGGTCTTCCTTACTAACAAATATATACATTGTTGAAATTCTCACAGTATCTTGGAATTATAACCTGTCTTAAAATACACTTAACAGGTTATGAATATTTCATCCTAATGCTTTCGCAATCATCATTGGCTTACTTATTTATAAAACTTCACAATGGGTTTTTTATATTATGAATATTTAAATATTTTTTATTAATTTTGGAAATTATCTTTGTAAATGCTACTTTTATTGACACATTTTTATACACTTCTCCTCTGATATTGCACAAAACAAAATATCCCTATGTGAGAAAATGCAGGTGTATCTATCAACCCTTGCTTGTTTTTTGAAGAAAAACCAATGTCGATATCATATTATGTTATCATTATGTAGTTACATTGGTTAAATTGGTTGTATTGAATATTATTAATAGCACATTTAACAGCAATATCATTTATTTGAAACAAAGGAAAAGTGTAATTAAGATTTATTTCTTGTGTAAGAATATTTGAAAAGGTAAAGTTGGTAGGTGCATTCATTTTAGCAACTGTCGACGGTTTTCTGTAGTACACAGTTGAATGGAAATAATTTGTAACATGTGATTTTATATATTTTTAACTTACAAATCTATGTTGTGTGTCCATTTCTCAATTGCTAGCCTCTCCTCTTGTATTCGGATGAGGGCCCCAACATACTATTCTACTGTTTCATTTATTCCGACGTTCATTAAGCTGTGACGATAGTTTGTGGTGGAACTTCAGAATTTTTGTTTCAAAGTAATATTCATTTCGTAATAAATACATTTCGTTTTTTATACACTTGTCTTACTGAAGTCTATCCTTCATTTAGGCATATGTTTACCACTGCAATCTATCAGTACTTCCAGTGCTTTCAGATGGATTGCGTGGTGTATTTATGCGTTGAAGCAGTTTGGTTAATGAATAACATGTGTTTCATGTACATACCAATTACATGCATAATTATTTCATATAAGTGCTTACATCAACCGTTTTCTTTCGTTTCTGCACAGTTCTTGTCATTCTCATAGGTTCTGTCCGTGATGGCTGCGGCTCTGTGATGGAAATAATGTTGTGAAGTCTTCATAAATAGTACATATTCGCCATATGGGCTGTGATGTTGACAACTACATATTTTTTAAAGCACTATCATTAATTGTGTGCTAATTAAATAGTTACATCATATGTTAATGACCAACACAAATGTGACAACAATTCCTAAATATTAACGAGTGTGCAACCTCCCATCTCCACCAGTTCTGAGGGTAAACATCCCACTTTCCACCATTTTATGAACAATTTCCCACCATTTGTTTGACAACTTCACACTTTTTTTGTGGGACATACACATGCATATAAACACGCGTGCACACACAAATATATGCATGCATACACACAGGAAATTGTGGTAGGAAAGGTTACCTCCTTGCTGAATGTCAGGAGCTTGAGCACCCTGCTCAGCTTCATGAACTTCATCCTCTCCAGTTGTGTTATCAGCCGCAACTGAAAGGATCGACATTTAAGCCAGTCTACATCATTTACTCATTGTATATTTGCTGATCGTTTGCTATATTTGCATGTAAAGGCATACATCAAAATATATATTCTCACAGGATATGTCATATGCTGATAATACAAATGTAAACTTACCACTGATGGCATCGCTACTGCATGAACCTCCTTCAATCCCTGAAAGTGACAATAAAATTACAATCTGAAGCCATACATAATACTAAGACAATACAAATACAGTTCAACCTGTCGAAGCTGATAACCCAAAAGTTTTGGTGTCATGATTAAGGAGGTCCCATTGTAATTCTGGTACAAAAACTCATACAATGGTTAATGATATGGTATGTTACCTAGTGAAAACTGATTCACTTAGAAAAGATGCATGTGCTAATTTTTTTTATTTAATGTATGTTTGATAATTTTTTATATGTTACTTGTATGTATTACTCAGCTTCTATGGAGGCTGCAAAGCAAAAAAAACACACCATAACAACTATTACCTTCCACATCACAAAACCCAATGAACTCCAGAATCCGTTCTTCAACGGCAGACAACGTCTCCCTGTCCTCATTGCCCCCACCAGTCTGTATAATGTTTTTTGAGATTACTGCTGCCTGGTAATGCGGAATATCACATAAAATACTGTCTCATAGAACAACTATAACATAAATCAACGATAATGTGAATATTGTTTATTGATGTTAATTACACCAACGTATTATTTTCATACATTCACATTCAATACTTGTTACACATTAACCTACATACTTAACTGCAACACCTACACTGGCTCCCAGTGAGAAAGCGTATCGAGTACAAATTACTTATGGTTGTACACACGGCACTGTATGCAGGCACGCCAGTGTATCTTGCGTCACTGCTACATCGTCACTCGCCACGCAGGACCCTACGCTCTGGTGGTGGTTTACTTCTTGATGTTCCACGCGTAAACCTAGAACGTTATGGTCGCCGGGCGTTTGCTTGTGCTGGGCCGACATTGTGGAACTCTCTGCCACTGGAACTACGCGTGATCCAGAACACCAGGCAGTTTGGAAAACTATTGAAGACATTTCTGTTCTTAAACTAATTTATTCAGACCTCTTTTAACCTTGGTATTATTTATGCATACATTTTTAATAATGTATAATTTTATTTATCTTAGGTTTAATTACCTTTTTAGTATCTTTTTAACCTATTTAATATAATGTAGGCTTTTATTATTTATTATCAAATAGGATCAGGTGTTCAGCACTTTTGCAAATCGTTTGCTTTATCACTGCAATTGCCTGCAATTTTACTATACATAGGTTTATTTATATATACGTATGTATACATATTAACATTTTGTTTCCTAATTTTACTTTTTATTTATCTCTCTTAAAAGCATCTTTATGTCTCTTAAAAGTTTGCCGATTTGTAATCACCCGTGAACGGGGCACTAGTCCCGGATTTGATGGTGAATAAATAAAGTATATTATTATTATTAACTTTTTATTTGAAAAGGGTCAGTTCATTATAATATAATAGTATATACTATTCAGAAACATCTAACATTACACTAATTACAATAACTTAACAAAATAATGACACACCTTCTTTACTTCTGAGAACCATGTTTCTTTTTTACGTTTCAATTCTCCGGGTGTTCTTTTGACTAACCTTGCACCGTGAATCTTGGTAGCAATGGTGTTCCAAACACCACGTTTGTCTTTGTTTCTGGTCCCTTGCCCTCCTATATATGTATATATATATATATATATATATATATATATATATATATATATATATATATATATATATATATATATATATATTACATCATGCTAAGGTGAGACACAGAGCATCCTGATAGTATGTTTTTTTATTTTGCGCAGGCCATAGCCATAGCATAGGCATAGCCTCGGGCATAGTCATATACATAGACATAGTTTTTGGAAATGTCTCTGCTCAAACTGTGAAGTGAGTCTTCTAAATAAAACAAATATACACATACACACAAGTACACTATATATATGTATATATATATATATATATATATATATATATATATATATATATATATATATATATATATATATATATACACACACACACACATCACAAATAAATACTAACATTCGCAACACTAGACATGCAAACATCTGACCATTTTCGAGATTTTCTCATCGTCGCTGACAATCCAGCGACAGCGAATCCATGATTGTTGTCACTGTCAACTGTCAAATTACTTCCACATTTCCGCCGGTGTGACATCGAAATAATATCCTCAGTGACTAAATAGCGTGTTTTAGGATGACGATTTTTTTTACGAGCGAGCATCTGAAAAGCATTTCGAAAACACTCAATTCTATGATGGATTCTGTGTCATGGTGGTTTTACCTTGTGAGTCTTAGTGAAACCCTCCCCTGAGGGCACAACAACCAGCAATTAAGCAGCAAATAGATACAATGAACGATGATTATCCATGAATCTGTTTTTCTCTTACTCCCCCAGAGACCCTGATTGTTTTGCACCGGGAAAACACTCGCCGTTTGATTGGTCAGCTCCGTAACATTTATCAAACGATTGTCTCAGAGCGTATTTGAGCAGAATAACACTTAAATGTAATAAAATTATAATTTATTTCTGAACGGTTTCGTAGTGTCATCAGATAACAATGTATAATACGTTGACAACGTTTTTTTGTGTGTTTGGCTCTGATGTCTTGTTTACTGAAAGTTAATGGCTCCTGCATCTAGAGAATCATTAGGAAATCAAAATGTATGTTGTATTTAATAATCTTCCCTAAGTGGTCACCACTACGAAGCTTATTTTGAACATATATATGATAAGGAAACCACCACGCTTTCACAGTCCTTCACACATACACACAAATACACACGCACACACACACGCACACGCACACGCACAAACACACAGACCTTCAAGGGAAGTGATGTCAGTGCAGGTTGCATAGGCTTGCACTGTCTGGTCATATACATGCAACAAGGAAGACACCTTGTCTGGTGAGTTTGTTTGTCATTTGTTTAATATGTACATGTTCGTGGATCTTGAGTCGAAGTAGAAATGATAATAATAATAATAATAATAACACAATTTTTAAACATTATCCTATCGTTGCATCGGTTTCTTTTGGGAATACTAGGCTATTTTAGATTGCAACATTGTCGGCATAAAGGCACTTCAAAGGTAAGTATACTTACAAAGGTTAAGACTGCTAGAGGATCAATTATTGTGGTGGCCTAAATGGGAGAATTAGTTGTATCTGAGATAAAATAACAAGCAACACGAATTAATTAGTGAACCAATAGTGGTCAATTAATGAACCAATAACTAGACGCAATTGATGAAAACGAACATGAATGAATTATTAACCGAACACACATCCATCTAAACAACATCACAAATTATTACTGAACCAAAATATGAATGAATTGGTAAAGCAACATCGTGACTGAGTTGGTAAAAGTACAATAAAAACCAGTTGGTGAACCAACACAATTAATCATCTGGTGAATTAAGAAGATGAAACACTGTACAAATGTAAATGCAACATCAACATATTGACACTATGCAAACATCTGCAGCATTAAAACTTGGTAGAAAGCTTAATGCAATAAAAACCGTCACACAATATTCTCCAACGGAAGTTCTAATGTGGAGAACTAGTTCACTAAAAGTGATGCATCTCACATTTGTCCAATTGTAATATCACCGAAGCAGCTGAACATTTCAACAAAACTATATTTGTCTATTATTAAGCTAATATATTCCACGTGTAATTTAGTCCTCTTTGATCGTTGTTTGTTTGTTTGTGTGTGTGTGTGTGTGTGTGTGTGTGTGCGTGTGCGTGTGCGTGTGCGTGTGCGTGTGCGTGTGCGTGTGCTTGTCGTGTGCGTGTGCGTGTGCGCGTGCGCGTGCATGTGCATATGAGTACTGGTGTGCGTATTTATAAGTGCATGCATGCTGAACTGACGTTTCAGGGAATGCCATTAATAAATAACTAAATCGTATCACCCAAAACAGAGACGTCTCGTTTGCAGAATAATTTCCGCAGTTCGTTCTAGTAGGGGGTATATTGCAACGCGTAAAGAAATGGATTTATGCAACAGTTGGCAAATATATCTATGACGATCAAGTTATAATATTAGCTTATGACATCCAACTGGGCGCCGAAATTAAACGCGAAAAAACTTATTTTATTAAAATTACACAACTAGTACGAGCGTCTTCAAAACGTTGCATCTGGCGCGCGCATTCGGAACAGATATTTCGCTGCCGACATTTACTGGATGCGGGTGAACTTGGTTTCGTAGACATATATACATACCGACTTAGAAGGTGACAAAGATGGTAATCGAAAGTAGATACTTACGTACATCGTTGAAGTGGGCCAACAAGATAATCTTTGTTGTCGAGACAAAATTGTGGCGGAACATTGGATGTACATTTCCCATATACCGTTGAAGGGTCAAAGCCAACATATTACAAATTATGTTATCCAAAATTTACACAAAATGTCATCGGTAACTTAACATATCTAACTGTCAATATAACTGTTAATATATATCAATGACTTGGACAACAATATAACAAGCAACGTACTGAAATTTACGGATGCCACAAAACGCTCTAGACAAATTAGTTTAATGGTCTGACAAAAAATGACAGATGTTATTCAATTTTTGGACATGCAAATGCCTACATACAGGACACGGGAACTTGGATATAAACTACACTATGGGATGTACTGTTCTATGTACTGCTGTAAAATAAAAGGACTTAAGAATAACAAAGGTGCTGATATGAAAGTTTCAGAACAGTGTGGTATTACAGATTCAAAAGGTAATCAAATTATTGGGTTCATGAGGACAAAAATAACAATCAAGATAAAAGCTAGTGATACCTATGTATAAAGCAATAATTATACCTCGTTTAGAATACTGTATAGAAGGGTGCAGACCATATCATAAGAAGGATATAGAGGAGATTACAGAGAAGAGCAACTAAAATTATTCCAGAACTGAGATACTTTAATTATGAAGAACACCTAAAAGAAATTGGTTTAACAACCCTAGAGGCAAGGAGGTTAAGAGGAGATCAGATTTAATTTTTTATATTTAAGGGGTATATTGATAGAAATATGTTTTTCTCACTCATGAAATATAGTAGAACTAGAGGATATGAGGTAAAATTGGCAAAGGATCCATGTAGATTGGATATCAAGAAGTACTCGAACCTCAGGAGGGCAGGTTACACGTAGATGAAAATTGTTGGACTCTCGATAATGCAATGGCTTCCTTGTCCGCTAGCCACCTAGACTTTTGGTTTTTATGACAAATCTTGTTAATTCGACCAGGTTACCCCGACAATTACGGTCGAGCAGTTGCGATCAACCGGAGAGCCATCTAAGGCGACAATAACGGTGCGGAGCCACGCACTTGACGTCTGTATCAGAGAAACCATTACACATATGAACAGGTAACACTTTGAAGTGAAGTTGTTAGCTGCAGAGTTGTAGTTTCACAATAAAGAACTGCAGCCTGGTCTTCGAAGATAACATGTCGCCGCATGTTATGCGCCACATAGCTCTGCTGGAGTGGTAGACGTGACAGGGCGCAGTTGGGCAGCGAGAGAGACGAGGCAAACTAAATCCGTTTATGTTGCCTTATCTGGCAATATGAAGTCTACTGTAAGATGTTTATTCAAATACACCAAGTCAATCAATCAAAAAAGGTCATACAATATGGTAACTTAGGAATTGCTCGATATTAACTGAAGCATGCGATATGGAAGCGATAGCTAAACCACGCGCTAAGAATAAACAAAGCAAACTTCAAAGATGGATTTAGTCAACGATAGCTTTGGCAAATTCCATTGACAGTTAGCTATGATAAGTTAGCGATGACATTTTGTGTAAATTTTGGATAACAGAATTTCCGTTATGGAGGGTAAGAGTGTTGTCATCTTGTAATATGATGGCTTTGACCCTTCAACGGTAAATGGGAAATGTACATCCAATGTTCCGCCACAATGGTGTCTCGAGGACAAAGATTACCTTGTCGGCAGGCGCCGTCTGATGGCCGGGATATATACTAAAAATGTGCTTCTTAGTTCCGACGTCCGGTGTTATCAACGGGCGCTGCATTGTCCACTTCCGATTGCCGTCTTTGTCTATGCAGGTATGTATATATGTCTACGAAACCAGTAATGCAGTAAATGCAGTAAATGACGGCAGCGAAGTATTTATTCCGTATGCGCACGCCAGATGCAACTTTTTGAAGACGCTCGTACTAATTGTATTTGCTATCTCCTGAGTAATTCTTTCAATGAAATCAGTTTTCTCGCGTTTAATTTCGGCGCCCAGTTGGATTTCACGAGCTATTATTATAATTTTGCCAATTGTTACATCAACCCATTTCTTTACGCTTTGCAATGTCCCATACCAGAACGAACTGCGGAAAGTATTCTGCAAACGAGACGTCTCTATTGTGGGTGGTAATATTTAGCTACTTAGCAATGGCATTCCCTAAAAAACCAGTACAGCATGCATGCACTTATACATACGCACGCCCATACACATACACGCATACGCCCACGCACACGCGCACACACACACACACACACACACACACACGCACACACACTCACAACGTTCGAAGAGGAATAAATTACACGTGGAATATATTAGCTTAATATTAGACAGATGTAGTTTTGTCAACTGCTTCGATGATATTGCAATGGAACATAAGTGAGATGCATCACTTTCGATGAACTGCCTCTCCATATTAGAACTTCAGTTGGAGAGTATAATGTGACGATCTTTATTGCATTAAGCATTCTACAAAGTTTTAATGATACAGATGTTTGCATATTGTCAATATGTTGATGTTGCATTTACATTTGTACAGTATTTCATCTTCTTATTTCAGATGATTAATTGTGTTGGTTCACCAACTGGGTTTTATTGCAATTTTACCAACAGAGTCACGATGTTGCTTCAACAATTAATTTATATTTTGGTTCAATAATAATTTGCCGTGTTTTTTAGGTGCATGTTTCTTCGATTAATAATTAATTCACGTTTTTTTATCAATTGCTCCTTGTTATTGGTTCATTAATTGACCACTGTAGGTTCACTAATGAATTCGTGTTGCTTGTTGTTTTAATTAAAGTTTTCCAGTGTAATCAACATATTCGTTAATGTAATGTTAATTTGTTACTTCCTAATATAAACTAACGTTGGTGTTGCTGATGATAAAAAGTAAAATGTGATGTTTTCATTCATGTCAAATGCTGTGTGGTTCTTCTGTTTCGAATCACGTGAAACAGTTATCGATACTGATTATGGCGCTCTGGAAAGTATTTTTTATAAATCAGGCAAATTTGAAAACGCAAATAAATATTGTTATTTTTCAGTGCAATATTATTTCGAGACAATATGTGAAATATTTTATTTTCATCTTGAGATGATAAATACTATGTGCGTGCCATAAATGAAGAGGTCAGTATGATTTATCAGCCGACTGCCGACTAAATAAAATGCGATACAATGGCAATAACCGTGGAGCATAGCTAAAATAAGTATTATAGTTATGACTGTTCCTCGTACCACTGTTTATATTAACCCATTTACAAGTATTTACAATGTTGGACGTTTTAATTGTATTGCACCTTGGCATTGACTCACAGTTTCAACAGAACGCACTTCTTGTGGAAATGAAAACATATTATTTCTGGGCTGTTGCAATCCCGTCGTATAAGCAAGAACATAAAGGGCAATGGATTGGATAAGGGTGGGTACCCATTTGGATTCCACCATATTTATATAACAACTTATCTTAGACACAAATAATTTTCCAATTTAAGCCAGCTACAATAATTGTTAATTAATTAATAATTATAAGTATGCTGAACTTTGAATCGCCTTTCTGCTGACAATAGCATTGTTGCAAAGTAAAATGGTCCATAGAAAAGTATTCCCAAAGAAACCAATGCAACGATAGGACAATGTTTGAAAAAGTAGTTATTATAATTATTATTATTATCATCATCTTTACTCCGACCCAAGATCCACGAACATGTACATATTAAACAAATGACAGGAATGAACCGATGTTTATAACTTTTTCACTGTGACTTACTCACCAGACAAGGTTTCTTCCTTTAAAAATGTACATCAATCAATCGGTTAGATTTGGGGTTTGGGCTGGATATAGGGTTTGGGTTAGGGATAGGGTTACGGTTGGGAATCCTTTCTAGTTGATTGTCCTAAACATGTCAGTTGATAAACATATCTCACGAATAGATCACAGTGAGAAAATCATGAAAATCTGTTCAGTATATGTTGGGATTAAATTCGTGTTTGTACAATGGCAAAAGTTGTGTCGTGCGAGTGGTCACTTCCTCTCAACGGATAGTTGTGATTTGTTTGCACTCTAATATATGTCTGTGTGTTTGTGTGTGTGTGTGTGTGTGTGTGTGTGTGTGTGTTTGCGCGCGTGAGTGCGTCTGTGCGTGCGTGGGTGCATGAGTGCGTGCGTGCGTGTTGTTATGTAACATGTATATAGCCAGGCAGTGCAAGCCTATGCCATCTGCACTGACATCACTTCCCTTGAAGGACTGTGAAAGCGTGGTGGTTTCCTTATCAGATGTCTGTTCAAAATAAGCTTAGCTTCGTAGTGGTGACTTAGGCAAAATTATTAAACACAACATACCTTTTGATTTCCTAATGCTTCTCCAGATGCAGGAGCCATTAAGTTTCAGTAAACAAGACATCAGAGCCAGACATCTTCTTCGGAAGTTGAAAAATGGTAATGTAAACTAGACTTATAGGAAGAAAGCCATTGTTGTTAATTATAGTCAGTATGAATCTGCAATGCTCCACTGAAACTGTAATTTTCTCTTCTCTACTTCAATTTACGATAATAACATATAAGCGATTTCCACTGAAATGACAAGTATAGATATGACCTCCTTTTAAGATGGGAAGAGTTACTGTAGGTATTAATTTTAAATAAGTATATAAATAAAACACTAAGCATTTTATATTAATCATTTCCCAACCTTAAATATGTTATATGTTCTAAAACTAAAATGACATGTGGCGCACAGTACAATTACTTTGATAAACGAACTCCGCCAACATATTATACATTGCTAACTGACGACACAAAAAGTACCAAATCTTTCAGAAATAAATTACGATTTTATTACATATAAGAGTTATACTGCTCAAATACGCTCTGAGGCAATCGTTTGATAAATGTTACGAAGCTGACCAAGCGAGTGTCTGTTTTCCAGGGGGAAAACAGGTAATGTCCCTGGGGGAGTAAGAGAAAAACAGATCTTTGGATAGTCATCGTTCATTGTATCTATTTACTGCCTAATTGCTGGTTGTTGTGAATTCATGAGTCACACTTAAAAGCGGCTGCAAGTTGTTACATCAACAACAATGCACAATGGCGCCAATTAGCTAACGCTATCATTAAACCACAATAACAAACTCCACATTAGTGGCGCCACATAGGGAATGTAATGTAAGTCACCCACGATTTCACCACTGCCTCAACTTACATTTGATGTGCAGATTCTGTGCATCATCATTTTCAATTGATAAACTCCTAATTTTGTTCAATAGAGCTCTCAATTTCAATTACTTACAGTTGTGGATAGTGCTTGCTTTGAAAATGACATTGTGTCGGGGAAGGCAGTGATAGTTGAGCCACTGGGTTTGTTGAGCCACCCGTTTTTCCTAGGAAACTACAGCAGCGATACTGACATGGCACCACCCAATGATTGAACATGTCATTAGAACGCGCTTGACAAATAATAAGTGCAATTTGTCACAACGGTTAGAACATGTGAGTTAAAAAACTGTTTTAAAAAGTACGTTTATCGAAAATCTGTGTGATTATGATTAATATGTGTAAACTATCAAAGCACGTGACATAACTTTGTGTGTGTGAGTGTGCGTGTGCGTGTGCGTGTACGTGCAGCGGCTAAAGAACGAAGACGAGTGTTCTTTACCCCAAAATACACCGAAGGATAATTTTTTTTCTGGGCAAATTGGGACATCGCGTAGCTACAGGGCAACACAGAAGCAGTTAATTGGTTGCGATTAGCCTTCAAGTCTATATCAATTAACTGTGTCGCCTTATTAATTAAGCGTGTAGACTTCTCAGAGACGTGTTCTACCCACTGCGTAGATGCGTTGACTGAGTTTTTATGCGCGCCCGCACGCACGCACGCACGCACGCATATCTTTTATATTCATATCATCCATGCCATCCACTCATACATACATACATACATGCATACATACATACATGCACACATACATACATGCATACATACATACATGAATACATATATACACACACATGCATGTATATATATATATACATATATATATATATATATATATATATATATATATATATATATATATATATATATATATATATATATATATATATATATATATATATATATATATATATATATATATATATATATATATATATACATATATATATATACATATATATATATATATATATATATATATATATACATATATATATATACATATATATATATATATATATATATATATATATATATATATATATATATATATATATATATATATATATATATATATATATATATATATATATATATATATATATATATATATATGCATGCCTGCATATACACATACATACGTACTTACTTACATACATACATACGTCAGTTTACGCGGTGATAATAGCATTTTAAATAATAATAATATACCATGTCGAGCTCTACAGAACTAAGGATTCTAACTGATTCATCTAATCATGGAAATGTAACGGTCTAACGCTTCGGGATCAAAATCTAGGATCCATAAGCACGGGATCCAGCTAAATTCACGACTATCGTTCGAAAGGATTAGAACTTAGCCGTCAGAGGGAGCCACATGCAGCTCCAATTTCGAGCAAGTGATGTTATAGCGAACGGTAAACGGCTCCGTGGATGATTGATTAGCGCTAGCAGTAGGAAGTGACAGCAATTGCCCTCCTAAAAATTATACCCTGCATAATTTGCCACGATTATCGGAGAATATAGGCTGGCACAAATGTTAAAATTTAATAATAGTATAGTGCCAAATAAGGTGCGTATAGGGAAGTTTATTCTGCACTCAAGAGAACATACTTACATACATACGTACGTACATACATACATACATATATACATACTAGTGCCCTGCACGGGCCGGGCCGAGCCGGGCCGTGCCTGGCCTCTACATAATTTTGCGGGCCGGGCCGGGCTTGGGCCTACATATTGCGGGCCCGGTCCGGGCCGAGGCTGAACAAAAATTAAACACATCGGGCTTGGGCCGGAACTGGGCCTAGTGTGAGCGGGCCGGGCCGAGCTTGGGCTGAGCCAGGACATAATAAAAATATTCATACAAAACCCAGATTATTAATTTTATTATTAATAAAAACTGATTATAAATTGTAATTCCGGTTAATGAATGCTTAAACTTATTTATTTAGTATTATGTAGTTGCAAATTGAGACATTTCATGGAATTATGAATGACACTAGTGCTTTATACATTGGAAAAAAATTTGGAATGCAGTTGAACCTCTTTTCAACAATGGGACTTCCTATGGTATCATTTTAATAATGTGCATTCTTTTAATAGAGACATTTCATATAAAATATATGCATAGTCGCATGCCCATATCTTTGTATTGTAATTCTTGAAACATGTACTGGCTTTCCAAGACACTGTGACTGGAGTAGTGACACTTGTTTCACTGGCTTCGTCACAGTTAATGCAGGTTTCCCATCATTATTCTTCAACTCAAACTTAACTTCATATCCCTTAATCCGTGATGTCTAGACTGTGTAAACCGCATATTTTTGGCATGAATGTAACCTTTTGCATATATATAATGACCCCACACCATGCAGGCCACTTCAGTTCACCTGGCTGGAAGCAGCCAGCCCCAAATGTTTAATTTAGACATATTTGCAGAGGCAATCAAGCCATGATTAACTATCAACTTATCACCCAATGGACATTTTATTGTCTAGGTCTCCCCTCCAAACATTGCCTGCCTGAATTACCAGCTCAGTGGTCACTGCCCACAGCCCTGTAATGCCAGTACCCAGTACCCATCCCAGTTGGTAATTGGTATTTTTCAATTATGTGCACTAATGACTACTATTTAGTATCTACAATTTCCCCAGTACTGATTCATTCACACATGTACTAATTCACACATGTCTGAACCTGATCTGACTCAGGCTAATGACTGCAGGCCTGCTGGAAATACCACTGGGTGTCAATGCCAGTGGGTGACATAGTAGTAGCTAGTACTAGCTACTAGCTAGACACTACTAAACAGCAACTGACATTAGTATTTCAGTATAGTAACCATTACACAATGTTCATATATTATATTTTTATTTAATAAAACAATAAGTCTGTTTTACAGTTTATTTGTGTTTCGTATTTCTTATAAGATTATAGTTTTATCTTTTCTAAACTTAGCGGGCCGCGGCCTTACCCGTCTTTGGCCCGCCGGTATGGGTCGGGTATGGGCCTGAAACTTGCGGGCCGGGCCTGGGCCAAACATTCACGGTCTGGGTCGGGCCTGGGCCTAAATTCTAGTTTGCGGGGCTGGGCCGGGGCGGGCTTAAAAAATTGCCGGCCCTAGACTCTAACTGCTAATTGCGGGCCGGGATTGGGCTCAAATTATAGGCCCGCGCAGGGCACTAATACATACATACATACATACATGCATACATACACACACACGCACGCACGCACGCACGCACGCACGCACGCACACAAACACACACACACACACACACACACACACACACACACACACACACATATATATATACAGGGTTGGCATGTAACGAAGTAGCATTTTGACTAAATACTTTTACTTGTAACAAAGTAGTTTTATCTAAAGTAAAGATACTTTTTACTCCGTTACTTTTATTTACTTCTCAATATATTTTCGTTACGTTTTTTTGCGAAACAGCTGCTGCCGGTGGCGCTTCACCGTCAACGACATTTCAAAAACTGTTCATAGTCGCCAGGCCTAAAGCTATTATTATCACTCAATCGCATGCCAGTTCGCGATCGTATTTGCATGCATACCTCTCTTCGGGAAATCGACGCAACCACTGTTTTATATCTACGTCAGTGAACGAAGTTTGCCAAATGTTGGCATAATTCAGGTCAAGGCCGTTGACATGAAATGTCCCTTCGAGCACACAACGCTTGAACGCCATCTCAAACAACTATGCAAATGTCTCCGTTGCACAATATAAACTGTTAATCAGTAAGTTTCCCATAAGTATTATGAATATTAAAATGTGCAATTTCGACAATGCGTTGATAATGCCCATACACTGACAGAATTCTAATATTCGTGAGCGAACGCGCATCGTGGATCGAGAACGAGAACCGATTTTCGCCCATTGGCATTATCAGCAACGGCCTTACCGGCTTACATCAGCATTAAACAGCATTTT
>BSQZ01000006.1:11001661-11019161 GCA_033239005.1 Lamellibrachia satsuma
TGTGTGTGTGTGTGTGTGTGTGTGAGAGTGTGTGTGCGTGTAATTTTGCTCCTTTTTTAACAGACATGCATACATACAGACACAAAGACAGACATTCAGACAGAGAGACAGACATACAGACAAACATGCAGACAGACAAACACACAGACGGATAGACAGAGACACAAACTACTTTATAATAAAGATAATGAATGAAAAAATTGAACTAACGCTGCTGCTACCGTTGTCGCTACCGATACTGTGTGTGTGTGTTTGTGTGTGTGTGTGTGTGTGTGTGTGTGTTTGTGTGTGTGTGTGTGTGTGTGTGTGTGTGTGTGTGTGTGTGTGTGTGTGTGTGTGTGTGTGTGTGTGTGTGTGTGTGTGTGTGTGTGTGTGTGTGTGTGTGTGTGTGTGTGTGTGTGTGTGTGTAATGTGTAATTTTGCTCCTTTTTGCAAAGCATTTACATGATGACGTCTTTAAAGCAGTTTTTGTTATTCGAACCACCTATGTAACGTATACAATTAAAAGTTAGCTCTATTGGCATATATTTCGGAATCACTAACAACAATATTAGCATTTCTGGTGAAATCCCTGAATTTTCCAGATTATTTTTATTTTGGGGAAGTTTTAGGGAAAATGGACGTAGCAGGTATATGCCTCTTTGTAATAATGTACTTGTGAACTAAGACAATTCCAGTTTTCCAGTTTTGCGTAGTGTTCGTTCTCAAAGCTAATGCAAATGCAATAGTTACCCATTATTGTTGTAATCGTATAATTGTCATTGAATGAGTTATTATTTCAATTAATTTTATGTCATGTATTTATTTATAGTATCTCTAAAATGTCTGTAGTTCTTCAGTTGACGCAATGGAACGTTTTATATCGCGAATTGCAGAGCATTAACTTTAATTTAATTATCCTCGATCTGGGTTGTGGAGCCACCGTTTGTCGCGCACACCATATCCTGGAATCAGAGTGTCGTTTCCGTTGTGACGGAAATTACATAACCATTAAGGACCATTACTCTTTCAATAAACATTGTAGACGGTTTAAATCAGGTCGTGTGTACGAGCCTTGATTAGGAATATTTAGGGAACCCTACTTATAAAAAAGTTGGGTTCCCAAAAAATTCTTAATCAAGGCGAATACATTATTTTTGGGAAACCTACTGATATATATATATATATATATATATATATATATATATATATATATATATATATATATATATATATATATATATATATATATATATATATATATATATATATATATTGTCGATCTGGAAAAAGGCATTCGACACCCGAGGGAGTTTGCATTTGCAGTCATGAAATGGATGGAGTTTGGAGATGCAGAGGTCAGAATAT
The DNA here is from genome assembly GCA_033239005.1 of Lamellibrachia satsuma. Taxonomy (NCBI): domain Eukaryota; kingdom Metazoa; phylum Annelida; class Polychaeta; order Sabellida; family Siboglinidae; genus Lamellibrachia; species Lamellibrachia satsuma. The sequence goes on from BSQZ01000006.1 coordinate 11,003,009, forward strand.
TTGAGGAAATGTTCAAGGAGACAACAACAGTGATGACAGCTGAAAGAGAAACATCGGAACAATTTAGAGTGGAACAGGAAGAACTTAAGAAGATACTATGTGAAGATGACCTAGCAGTGGTGGCTGGTAACAAAGAGGATTTAGAGTGGGAGTAGGACGTAGACAGGGAAGTGCCTTGAGTCCCTTTTCATTATGGTAATGAACCTGATCAGTGGAAAGGTATCTGAACAGGAAGAACTTAAGAAGATACTATATGAAGATGACCTAGCAGTGATGTCTGGTAACAAAGAGGATTTACAGAAAACATTGCAAGAATGGAGTAACACGATTAGAAAACATGGCCTCCGAATGAATCTGTGGAAGACAGAAGTAATATGGATAGGCGAACAAGAGGTGGACCTACATGAAGAATCCCTTAATTGTAGTTATATTAAAGCATATTTTAGTTGCCCTTTTATCGCTTAGATTAACATTTTAATTGATTGAAATTACCCGAGATAACCCCTTAATTATTTTTCAGCTGATTCCTTATTTTATTATTTTTACGATTATAATTTAGTTTCTAATATACTATCACATTGCATGTGATATGTTAGTTCCCCTAACTTGTTTGATATGAACCATTAATTTGATAAAATGATGATCAGGTATTTATGTTTGAAGCATTTTAATTATACCTTAAAAACTGTTTGAGAGGGTCCCTTAATTTAGTGTAGATTACCTCTTTCATTTGTTGAGGTGAACCTTTTTAATGAACTCCCCCTCTTTCTTACGACTCTGTCTGACTCGGTCGTATTGTTTGCCAACATGTAGTTACTGCCGTGCGTTACCTGGTAGGTTATATGAACGGCATTCCATATGTCCTCCCAGAAAACATGCGGCTCACTCGTTCTGAGATTCCTATGTTAATCATACGTTTGTGAACGTCGAGTGGATGTCAGCATGCTTCCCTTGGTTAACGACAAGTGATGTGGGCAAACTTGCTGTTTTTTCATCTACCTAGCCAGATATTTTCAGAAATTGCAGCTATCTATCTTGTCACACTCAAAAATATTTGTTTTATATTGTTATGAAATTATTATTTAAAATTATTGTTCGGGTTTATTCTGTATCGTGTAGAACACCAGGAATTGAAGTTACTCCACATGATCGAAACCACTTATCAACAAATTAGTGTTTTTATTACGAGGTGCGATGTCCCAGTCTCCCTAGGTGCGCTTCGTGCCTTTATACCCAGAGCAAACACTGTGAAGTATCAATTACAATTTGTCTTGCATTGTGTATCTTAAATTAACTGTTGAAAAGGTTACATACATACTTCAGACACAACAACACTGTCTTATTGAATAGCAAAACACTTCATTATGATTCTACAATTTGCAATAGTCTACTGTATCATTATAAATTATATCAATGCGTTACATTTCCACAATATATTTCAAACAAATATTAAACAACATGCCATATTCTCATAATTATATGTAAGGATATGGATCACAGCACATACACCGGCGTAGTTGTTTTTAAGCCAATAATGTTAAATTCATAATATTTTACATCACAGTATTTGTGAAAGCTAATATTGTATTCAACAAATATTACTAAATAATGATTATACTCACTAGTTATCATGAAAGACATGTGAAGCATATTAGTAGGTAAATTTGCCACTGAGAGAAATCATATACATTACCCAGAAGATATTGATAAAAGACGAAAAATCAAATCATGTCTGGTATTAAGAGGATAATTTACTTTACCACCAACTTGATGATTAATTATTAGCATGTTATATGGTTCGTTCTCACTTATTCGGGCAGCTCAGACTTTTGTGACACCGGCTGTTACACATTTGTTTTGCTTTGCAGCACTTGCACCTGTTGCTAGTACATTTTTAAAGAATACTGCTACAGTCACACCTGACAAAACGTTGCCCACGAGTTGCTGAAGGTTTTAATGCATGACGGAGAGATATATGGTGGTCTTGGTTGGTGTCTGACTCGGATAGAAGGCGTTGTGGGCATAAGTCGAATTGGTTCCGTGAATATTTATCATGATCCCAGTCTTCACAGCTGTGGTGTATATGTTGTTGTCGCCACGGTCACGGTCATCCCCCCAGGATGTTACGTGGATCCCCCTTCCTCTATCAACCATAGGGAATGGAAATGGGTATTGCAGGGGCTCCGAACAGTAGACATATATCCAACAGCTGGATAGCCACTTCTGCTGCTCGCTTCGAGGTTAGATACCTATGATACAGAACTTTGGAGATGGCCCTGCTAAACAATGATCCTCTTGAAATGTGACTGGGGGATGATTGAATGTCGATAAGGATGACGTCATAGGTGTCCTCAATGCACACATAATATATTGGCTCTTCTTGTTCTGTCCTTCCTTTCTTTATCAACTTCTCGATTTCACCTCATTGACAAATGGTATACCTGCGAAACATAATAGCAACTTTTATTAGTATCCAATTTTTATTATAAACTACCTAAACCAATATGGTGAGAAAAAAATATATATTGTAATATATTGTAATTGTAATATATTCATAGTCATTATGTTTATCAATGTGTCTTTTATTACTTACCAATTTGTTTAATTTCCCTTTTCAATTAATTTGTTTGTATAGCTTAATGTGACAAATCATGAAAGGACTTCGACGTTTCGTGAGACAGAATTGACGGCTTTCATTTGTGCTCACTCGTGCAATTAATGGCTAACTGAAGAAATACCATTTCATTGTGGAATTCTTGTCTTACATAAACAAAAGACAAATTAACAGAGAAAGGATTAAGGAATTTGAATTTGTATTCAATACTACTGTGGTTGATATTAACTTGGGGCTTCTGAATGAGAACATCGTTTAAGGGAATTACCTCTGGCTTCAATGTGCAGCTCAATGAATGTTGGTGTGACATTTCACCATTACCTAATCAAAATGAAACCACATCATGTTATGCAAGCCACCAAAATTGCATGTGTCTGATATTAATTTTCTTTAAAAATGTTGTGGCAGAAATATCCTAGGTTTTCGTCTGGGCTGGGGCTGTGGAATAATTTATATGACATAATTCTGGTATGATGTCATTACTGCATAAGTACATGTTAGCTATGGCGCATTTGGAAGAGTATTCAACTATAGTTCCACCCATACCTCATTTGTTATAGGTTGGAATATTTGCATTGATTAAATTGACTGCTATCTACCCCAGATTGTGAAATGTATGGTAAATGTCTCACACTTAAAATCAAGAAACAATGTTACTGATTGTATCTTTCCATAGGCATAATAGCCAGTTGAGACAGTCACCATTATTAGGCAATTAGCATTCCCAGTTGGAGATCGGATGGGTCATCCATTACCTATCCATAAAATCAGAGAACACAAGTGAAATAGCTGTAAATCACACTGTCAAGGGGAGGGTCTTGCACAAAGAGAGGGAATGTACCCAGAGAGTTCCTGGTGTTCCAATCATTAGCAAAATATTGCCATTTGCAAATATATAGCAAACATTTGTTCATTTTGTTTATTTATTTAAGTAATGAGAATGTTTGAAGAATTATGTAAGCTGACATGCACAATTAACATTATAACAATATATAATGACAAAAGTACCCACATTTTTATTACGCAGTATGACTGAAATGGTCACCAGTCAAACTGTGTAAGGGTGCCTTAACTCCAGTCATTTCACGTAAAGACTGAAATGTTCAGTCATTATGTATGTTCAGTCATTATATATATATATATATATATATATATATATATATATATATATATATATATATATATATATATATATATATATATATATATATATATATATATATATATATATATATATATATATATATACGCACATACATACATGTGTTACCTGAAACAGAATGCAAAAAATTAATCATTACCGTACTTGATGTACGTAGTTATGTTTCTGCCGTTACCTCGAGCTCCAAATTACAATAATTATGACATTCATGTAAAACATTATAATTCCGTGTATTGTCGCCTTTGCATCATACACGAAATTCCAAAAATATTTCTACAGAACTATCTCCAAAAACTAAACAGCCACTCATACCAAGGTTCTATAAATTATGGAAACAAGTACACAGTTAACACATATGAAGCAGTATGTGTTATTCCGAATTGTTATATATGGATTGAGTACATCATGCATTTAAAAACAAATGAACGACAGTTATTTCAATAATATCACAGAGTGCAGACATTAACAATAGTGATAATTTTAACTTCAAATACAGTCGTGAAGAGAACTACTGTTTATATTTTATATCATATATCATATACTTGTAGGCAAGTTGTTTAAGTGTTTTCTAGAGGCAATTTGTGTTAATGTTAATAAATGTTAGTTAATGCAAGTTAGTGTAGGGTTTGGTTAGTGTTAGTTAGTGTTAATTATTGGTGATAATGAGTTTTTGTTGGTTGAGGTATTCATTTATGATTTCGTAAACATTATCTTGAATTTCAAATATTTTATGTTGACGTAGAATGATATATTATTATTATTTATAGTAACTGACCTTTGGCCAATACGCCAGAAAATTATTCAGGTGTTAGTGTAGGTCATGGATAAATCAACATTTAATTCACAATCGTCATGTATTATAACTCTATTCTTATGTTCATCGCTTGACCCTAATCTTTCTCTCAGACGGACAGGATTATATGCGGCTCCATCTAGCTATCTCGCAATTCTTAGTTTCAAGCTTGATTGCTAGATGGGAGAGGTTAGCAATTTCTCGCAAAGGGACGTCTCGCCACACCTTACCCCATCAATAGCATATCATGCAGTAGGTACATGCGAAACTTTCTCACCTTCCGGAAAAGATAAACCTTGTTCATGCCATCAAGTTGAAATGTATTTATTATGCTTTGTTTAATACGGGCGTATAGGTTCGAGTCGCATTTAAATCGTACTTCTAAAAGGCTCGTATTCAATCCGAAACTCAGTTCATGGACAAGGACTCGAACTAATTAATGTATCGTATGTGTGTTTGTGTGTGTGTTTGTTTGTGAGCGTGCTTGCGTGCGTTCGTGTGTGCGTGCGTTCTGGCGTGTGTAATTAAGATTTGATATATGAGCGAAACTTAGTTGATAACCCAAATATGAGTGACACACTATCTGTTGAATATATTTAAAATAGTCATCAGAAGTTCTCCTTGGGAATAGATTATTGTCACACGGTTTTAAATTTAAGTTTTTATATACAACAGTACGAAAACTGTTAAGTCACATTCTCGGAGCAGGGTCTCATGTTGTGGATTTATTGATGTTCGGCACTCTGTTGTCTAGTATAACATGAAGAAGAACGTGATAACTATCAACTAACAGTATTATGATTCACTTCCAGCATTTATTTATTATTTTCATTATTCTTTAGGGTGTTGAAACTAATTTGGTACCGGACGTAACACTAGAGGGTTACATCCCTGGCTTGCGCCGTCTGCCGCTTTGTGAATTTTCAGCAGGGCAGGGTGTGACCTCAGTAATGTTTGCCATCAGTAGAATATTTCGCAGAACAAGTAAAATCCTTTGTGAAATTCATTAAAATGACTTACCTCATAAAGTTGATTATCAAATTTACTGTGGTTTCCATCCTGATTCTTTATACAGTAACTGTGAATCCATGGAACGATGCATTAGATACATCAATAGCTGGATGCAAGGCATGAAACTCAAAATGAACAACCCCAAAACTAAGTACATTTTATTCGGCACTCCGCAACAACCAGCAAAGTGCACCAACACGGCCATTAACATCGGGGGCTATGAGGTACATGCACTGGATTGTGTACGACATTTGGGCGCTTATTTTGATAAACATGTGTCTATGAAAGAACATGTCAAGTTCAAATGTCGGGCAGCCTATGCGCAACTATATAACATTGGAAAAATCAGTACATATCTAGATCAACAGAGTACTGAAACTGACACATGCTCTGGTCCACAATTATATTGATTACTGCAATGCCCTTTTGATCGGCTTACCAAAATACCTTATACGGAAATTACAAATGGTTCAAAACACCGCAGCCAGAGTGTTGTGCAGAATCGACAAATATGACCATATCACTCCAGTACTAAAGTCACTTCACTGGTTGCCGGTGGAATTTCTTATTAAACACCAGATATGCCAACTGATATTTAATTCATTACACGGCAATGGACCAGAATATATGTCGGAAATGCTGACTCCTAGAAGCATCCATTACCTCTAAGATCCTAGGATGATCTTAAACTTGATGTACCAAGGATAAAAAGGAAAGCACTGGGAGATCGTGCTTTTAAAGTTGCAGCACCGAAACTGTTGAAATTCCTTCCCAAAGATGTTCACAGCTGCAACAATGTCAGTATTTTAAAGATCAAACTGAATACCCTGTATTTTAGAACTGCATACAACTAACTTATTAATTGTATTAATTTAAATACTTTTACACCTGTTAGGTACTTATATAAAATATGTCGGACGTTTCTACTGAAATTATTAATTTGACTCATTTTATAGTTTTTACCATTTCATATCAATATTTGTATTATGTTGAAAGCTTATTTTATTTTAACTTTCTACTATGTTATTTATTGTATTGTACAGCACCATATAATATTATTGTATAAATATGGTGCTATATAAATCAATAAACATTTGTTACATTTACATCGATTTTCAGGTAGAAACACCAAAACCATTGTAAAGGTGAGTTCGGCCTGATGCGTAACTGTGTTGATCATCTGAAAGCTCTAATGCAGTAGTACATAAGGTATTAATATTACTCCCATCAATTCAGCTGCTCAACAAATTACATAAAGCGCCACCCACATTTCCCAAAGGACTTTATGTGATGGAAGATGTATCACGTAACTGTTATATGATGCTTCTGTCGGAGTTAAAATGACAACCCAGGAGAGGTGCATCTTCAAATATTACACACCACTCACAATAACCATACACGAAAAAAATGCAACTTCAAAAACAAATACGGTAGCACAACATTGATGTCAATTTGCATAAGAGTGGTGATAAGCTCTAATTTGTCGAGTCAATTAAATAAGAATATGGAAAATTATTGTAATATGTTGATCTTGAAATAATACACAACGTGTTTACTTATCAAATATGTTACGTAGTCCTCTGGAAATAGTCTGCAATATAGGAATATATTGTTTGTGTGTACACATATATGCTAAGTTTTTGCGAACAACAAGTCAGCAAGTCCTTAACTATCGAGTCACAACATATAATTGCATCCAAGTGCCTCACGTCGAACTGCACCAACAGGCCACTTAAATATCCTTCTTCAATTCAAAGTTTTCGCTCTTCTCGTTTCAGAATCGTTTCGCGACAAAATAAAACCTATTTATAATCCACTACGCCATTTTTGCTTGTTTAGCTGTTTATGCAAGTGTTATCTAGTTTTGAGGAAATCATCGGAAAAAAAACTATTATTAATCATTCGGTAAATTTTCCGGTCAAAATTCAACAAGAAAACTGCAAAGGTGATCCTGCTCTATATACGTTTACATGAGGCTAATCACACTTTTACTATTTATCCGATCTAACAATCAAAGTCAAACGTGTCGATGCATTGGTTATAAATTAATTGAGGAGGAAGTGTCCATTAAACATGTACCTACGGGATTAACGTATTTTCTGATCAATGAAACCTACGAATATCGGCCTACAGATACGGGGATAGGGGAATCACGAACCTGCATATAATGTCGTTTAGTAGTGGGGTGTCAGTATGCATATAGGCCCCATCATATATTATGTTTAGTATATATGTATTGTCTCCACAAAAATGGTTGCTAACCTTCCCTTATCATAGCCTTCATATTGCGTATAATCTTCCCTTTTCAAACATGGTGACATCCTTGCTTCGGCTTCTTTGAGAACAATTACCGATTATATTAGTAGAAATGCATTTCATAGAATGTTATCATTATATATTTTAAGAACGTCTAAAAGAATGTGGTTTAACAAACCTAGAGACAAGGAGGATGAAGGTGGATCAACATTGTTTCATGTTATTGAATGGGTATACAAATATTGATAGATGTATTTGTTCTCACCTAAGAAAGATAAGAGATCTAGAGGACACGAGGTAACATTAGTGCATATTGCCTACGGAGGTCGTGTTACACACAGACGAAAAATGTTTGGACTCTTGATAAGCCAATGACTTCCTTGTCCACTTGACATCTGCACCGTTGTCTTGGATGGAAATGTTGTTAGATTTTATCGAAACATTATTATTACACTCATTATTTGCATTTTATTTTGTGCCAAACCTATTCAATTGTTCACAAAATATCCAACAACGAAATCAGGCCTTGGGTGAAGGTGGCACGTCTCTCTATGGAGTAGTGCCTGTGGCAGGTAGCCCCTCACCTTTGATATATAAATGGTGATTACCAGTTTGATTGGTTGAGTACATATACTTTTGTTTTATTGGTACATCACTAACTGGTTATAATCGACTTGTATGTACAATGATTATGCTTACTGGTGTAATTTTGATGCATACAACCTGGATTTAAAATATGCCCTTTACAACCTTTACTTATGTATCATCCTTTCCCTTATTCCTACGTCAAACGAGCTGCAGCCACACTTGAAACTAGACCAGCGTCTCACTACGCATTCGACACCACAGGAAACATCAGTGCAATTTTGAGCGCAGTAAAACAGTGGTTTATGTTTCTGTGGTGGATGGTTGGAATATTAATGTACTGTTAATTCCTGCTGCCACGCGAGTGGTATCGTCCACCGCACGAACCTGTTGACCGCTGGGGTGGCGAGGCACTGCCATTCCGGTTTTGAAAGTCATCGACGCGAGTTGTTATTTACAAACTTTATTTGACCACATCCTCCTCGCCTCCACTTCTGATTTCATAATGTTGCAATACATGTCGTAGCATGGATTGTTTATGATGTCTTCTATGTCGTGTAGCCCATCAACTTTGATGTAGTATGGTAATTACCTATTTGGTGAGTTGTGTTGTTTATCTATGACGTTTTATGTAACCATGTATGGGCAGGTAGAGCCCCTCATCTTTGATGTATTGTGGTGATTACCGATTTGATTGGTTGTGTGCATATACTTTTGTTTTATTGGGTACATCAATAACTGGTTATAATCGACTTGTACAGTCATATGCAAAAGTTTAAGACCAGGCACGATTTTTAAGCATTTTACGGTATGGCATCAGATTGCATCAGATAATGTCTGGATTGCATCATCCTATTTGGGCCTTGAAGCAATACGCCTAGTCAGTACTTCCAGGTCATTTGTCTGCTGCTGTCATGATCGATTAGGTGTTTTTCAGTTTTGTCTTCATCCCTAAAATGGGCAAAAAATCGTCTTTGACAGAGGTTCTAAGGGCACAAATAGTGATACTACATGGAGGATGATATACGGAAAGAGACATTAGTGCTAAATTACGTTATTCAAAGACAGCCGTGCACAACGCTATCGTCAAATTTAATACTAATGGCACTTTTTGTGACAGTAAAAGGAGTGGTCTTCCACAAAAAAACTACGCTTAGGGATGACCACGCAATGAGACGCATGGTGATGCGCTCGCCAATGAGCTCATGCAAGACAATTCGGGCTGCTTTACGCTTAAAAGGTACAGAAATAAGTCTCAGTACTGTTTCGGGATGTCTCAGCAAGGAATTTGGGCTCAAGTCCGGCAAGCCTGCCCGGAAGCCACGCCTGACACCTGTGATGGAAAAAGAGACTGGACTATGCCATACGACATCGCCACTGGACTCTCGCGCAGTGGAAGAAAGTGTTGTTCTCAGATGAATCGACCATGCAACAGTTTATACCTCGCAAGAGGCATAAATAGGCGGCCAGTTGGTAAGCGATTTGATGAGAAATATACAGCAGCCACAATGAAACACACGCCAAGTCAGATGATTTGGGGTGCCATGTCATGCTTTGGCCATTCAGGTCTGTATTTTATTCCACCTAACACCACTATGAATGGACCTAGGTACGTAGAGTTGCTGAAGGAGAAGCTGAAACTGCACATGGGCATCCACAAATGTACGATTTTCATGCAAGATGGCGCTCCTTGTCACCGATCCGAGGTAGCCAGTGATTTTATCAAAAAACAAAAAAAAATCTCCGTGCTGGAATGGCCTGGGAACAGCCCAGATATAAATCCCATTGAGAACCTGTGGACTGTAATGAAGGATAAGGTGGCAGACAAACAACCATCAAGCGCTCAAAACTTGAAACAAGCTGTCAATGACGTTTGGGTCACTCAAATCACCCAGGAGTACTGTGAATCTCTGGTTTCTAGCTGCCACGTCGCATCAAGGCGGTCATTGTCAGCAAAGGAGGCCATACTAAATACTAAAAAGTAGAGACACTGACACATTTGGACGACATAAAGTTCCATATTATGTTGTACTACGTTTATTTGGCGAAATAAACTGATATAATGTTATGCGAAGGCCAAAAAATCATGGTTTTGTCAAATTTCTTCAAAAAATCATGCTTGGTCTTAAACTTTTGCAAATGACTGTATGTACAATGATTATGTTTACTGGTGTACTTGTGATGCATAAAACCTGGCATTAAAATATGCCCTTTACCAACTTTTACTTAGGTATCCGCCTTTTCCTTATTCCTACGTCAAACGAGCTGCGGCCACACTTGTAACTAGACCAGCGTCTCAGTACACATTCGACACCACAGGAAACATCAATGTAATTTTTAGCAAGCACAGTAAAACAGTGGTTTATGTGTCTCTGGTGGATGGTTGGAATATCAATGTAATATTAATGCAACCTAAACATCCCTGCTGCCACGCGAGTGGTATCGTCCACGGCACGCACCTGTTGACCGCTGGGGTGGCGAGGCACTGCCATTCCGGTTTTGAAAGTCATCGAAGTGAGATGATATTTACAAACTTTATGTGACCACCACCTCCTCGCCTCCACCTGCGCATTCAACAACACATCTATCCGCCTTTCCCTTATTCCTACATCAAACGAGCTGCGGTCTAACTAACTAACTAACTAACCGTCTATATGATTATAGCATCTTCCAGAAATTTTCTCAACTACGCATCAGGGAGTCGAGTGTAAATTACCGATTACGTTGGGTGCCCGTCTTGCAACTGACCGCAGGACGGTTACCCTAATTTATGTTACGGAATTACCAAATAACTAAAGGGTTATAAATCTAGTAAGGACATTTTAAAATGAGAACAAACAAAGTGGACTAGTTGGTGGAACATTTATACATTTAATAAGCAACATTTTTACATATTGAAAATCGTGAAAAGAACACGACTCATTTGGTGAACCGACATCTTGAATCAATTGGTGAACCAACAACACGAATCAATCGGTGAAGCAATAACATGAATCAATTAGTGAACAAGCAACAGGAATCAGACAGTGAACTACTAGCATGATTCTAGCAATAAATTAACTACATGAACCAGTCAATGAACCCATTTCAATAATTACAATGTGAAACAACAATAGGTGACACAACAACATGTGAAATTACACTATGTGACAATACAACATAAATCAGTTGGTGATCCAACAATAAGAATCGTTTAGTCAACAAGCAACTTTGCTCATGTAGTCAACCAACAATATGATTCAAAGGGTGAACCAGAAACAAGAATCATTTAGTCAACCAACAACATTACTCATGTACTCAACCAGCAACATGAATGAGTTGGTGAACCAGCAACACGGATCATTTAGTAAACAAACAACTTTACTCATGTAGTCAAACAACAACATGAATCAGTTGGTGAACCAGCAACACAAATTATTTAGTAAATAAACAACATTTCTCATGTAGTCAACCAACAACATGAATCAGTTGGTGAACCAGCAACATGGATCATTTAGTAAACAATCAACATTAATCATGTAGTGAACCAACAGTATGAGTTAATTGGTAGGTTAACAATACGAAACGAACACATTTGTAAAAAAAACGTGAATTAGAACACTGAACTACAACGTAAAATTTCTGAAGACATGCACACATATTATACATAATTAATATTATGTATGTAGAACTTTGTCACCCTCCGTTGCCGAGCTACATTGCAATAGATCACCTCATGCAATATCGACCAATTTTTGTATTCTTACAATAAAACAGCTCAACGCAGCCCCTACGTCACATGAAATTGTAATTATGACCATCAATTCGTCTGTTTCTTATATAGGCAACATTTTATCTCATGCACAGTAAGCTCCACTGCAGACTCCAACCGTATACAATATATATATATATATATATATATATATATATATATATATATATATATATATATATATATATATATATATATATATGTACATATATATATATATATACATATATATATATATACATATATATATATATACATATATATATATATATATATATATATATATATATATATATATATATATATATATATACATATATATATATATATATATATATGTATATATATATATATATATATATATATATATATATATATATATATATATATATATATATATACATCACATGAAATTGTAACTATGACCATCAATTCGTCTGTTTCTTATATAGGCAACATTTTATCTCATGCACAGTAAGCTCCACTGCAGACTGCAACCGTATACAATATATATATATATATATATATATATATATATATATATATATATATATATATATATATATATATATATATATATATATATATGTGTGTGTGTGTAATTTAACTGTCATGTAGCAAATGCTGGTACATCTTCCCATAACATCCAGTAGTCAGAACCAGGAAGGTAAACAAACCTCGGTCAGTTTAGATAATAAACGATTGGAGACCAGACGTAATTAACCACATGCATTGTGTGTGTGTGTGTGTGTGTTTGCGTGCGTGCGTGCGTGCGTGCATGGGTGTTTGCCCTCGCTTGCCTGTGTGCGTGCGTGCGTGCGTGCATGGATTTTACTGAAAATGACGCATCTCTGATTGTCACTGCACAGTAGCTACGACGTATCACTCACAACAGAGGTGCCTCGATAACAGAATACTTTGCGCAGTTCGTTTTGGTACGGGCGATATTGCAACGCGTAGAGGAAAGGATTGATGCAACAGTTAGCAAACATCGCTATAACGGTGAAATTATAATAATTGCTGGAGAAGTCCAGATAGGCGCCGAATTTGAAAGCAAGATAAGTTATCTGGTTCCAAGTGTTACACAGGATATATCCAATAACGACGAGCAACAGAGTTTTTAGAACGTTGCGTCTGGCGCGCGCCTTCTTAACCACTTCCTCGTGGCAGATATTTGGTGCTTCTGGATGTACCTGGGTTCGTAGACGTATAAACATCCTGCTGTAGCATGTAATAAACACAGTAATTGGGAATAGATATTGTATTACGAATAACGCCACACCGATTGCCCTTCTCAGCGATTGGTTAGATATTTCAAATCTACAACTTCCATTCATAACATAGGTAGTTGGAATTTTGGAACATAACATCAATATCGGCCCTGGCCACCAGGAGGCGATGGCTAAGAATATAACATTTGTCTTTGAGAAAGAAGTGTGATGGAACATTGGATGCACAATCCCCATATACCGTTCAATGGTAATAGCTATAAGACTGTAAGACGACGATACCATTAAGCTCCACAGCGGCAGTCCATTCATCCAGAATTTGCACAAGATTTCATCCCCCACTCCGGCCAAGTTTTCATTAGAAATGTTCAAAGTGTTCGTTAGCAGTATTAAGACGGACGTCGCGAAATCAATGCTGCTCTGGTTTAAGATCAAGATATTTGTAAATTTACAGCGCATCGATGCACTGTGTAATATGACAAAGATAACTATGGCGTTTCCAAACATGCCGAGCGTAGCGATCAAAGCGTACGCAAGTGTTTGATAGTTCCTTGCCGCAGTGCTGTTTTCATAGTTGTCGTTGGTTATATTAGTCGTTGAATCATTGATCGATGCAAGCACTCGAGAAATGTTCCACGTACCGTCCAAGGCACTTTCATTTCCAAGCGTAACCATGGCGTTTTTATAGTCCAAAAACCGTCACGTACCACCGGTACTTCCACGGGACGTCATTTAGAATGACGCGACTGTGCTGGTATCTCAAGCGACGGTGACAAGGGATGTGGTTGTCTGTTCGTCAGCCTGTAAAACATAGACCATACTGATTGTAAGTGAATAACAATAAGGCACTAGCAAAAATGCTTTTTCGGTGTCTACACATAGTTTAATATTGTATGTACAATATTCCAGCCGACAAAAATTCACATAAACATTTATTTATATGTAAAATTATATGTTTTATGAGATTCACTCGTAAAGAGCGCGTAAATTCGAAGTTAATGAACAGCAATCATGTGGTTTTGTGACGCAACTGATGACATGGGCCTACATTAAATCAGTGATTTCCATGCAATGTTTCAGCATTGTTTCACTCGCGTTTCTATGGCGAGTGTTAGCTATGTCAATTTTGCGGAATAAAAAGTAAAATGTAACGATTTCGAACAGCTAGCGGCAAGTGATACTAAAGAATCATACTCGAATTCAGTTCAATCGGAGAAGTTTAGCGAAGCCAGTAGCCTTCAACTTGATCTTATTTACTTTCTGACCTAACCATGAAAATAACCACACAGAGCCGCCAATCGTCTCCTCATATATCAGAAATACATGTACACATGTCACTTCGTCATCAATTACTCTTACTTTCTCATGACGTTAATAATTTACAAAAAATAAATAAAAAATGCGTTCTCCTACGTCTAGCTGCATATGATGAGTTTTGTTTTAGCTTTTGTACATTTTGAGCGCTATATGGAAGTAAGAGTATTAATAACTTGACATGTGTATATGTATGGTAGCGGAGAAGCTTGACGGCTCTAGGTGGTCGTTTTTATGGTTATGTCAGAAAGTAAAATATCGCTCTGACAGTGCTGTGCAGTCCGCTTGCGAGGCCTGCTTGCCGTCGATCAGAGCGACGTACTTGTCGCTGCTAGTGTCGCTGACTGCGTTCGGACTTCGGGTTCTATGGATTGATAACATCAACATAGCTTCCACTACCTGGAATAATATTGGAACATCATGCTCTTTCAAATAAATTTTAGCAAGAGAATAACCCAGGGCTGCCATTTTCTCCTAGTAGTGATCGAAACAAGTTTGTGCTTCGTCGGTTTGACGTTTGAAAGTTTGAAATTTTCGCGGCCATTTCTTTAGCAAAGTTGGCCGCGGAAGGCATTTAAATGAAATACATGTTAATCTAGCCTTCCTACTGTTTGCATTACAACCGATTGCCGCACAAAAGCATTCTGCGCTCGCTTCGAAACATCCTCTAGCGCTGTAAACACAGGTGACTGAATGGAAAGTCACAGTCTCGCTGCGCTTCCATATTACCAAAGACGTCACACTGAAGCTTGCCGATAACCGCGGGAAAAAGTATTATTCATAATCGAGGCAGGCCGGTAGGACGGGGTATTATTTGGAATTATCACTTAATTGAATTCTAAGGAAATTGCAGGTGTTGTGGAAATAGAAGTATACTGCAAGATATAATATACTATTTTGCATTTATGCAATTATAGTGTCTTTATTGACGGAGTCTGTATTTGGTAAACCCGTAGTAAAATACAACGGAGGATGGATTCCAAGGGACCGGCACAAGCTTCCTTTTAGGCACACAAGTTATAAGTCAGGGTGGTCCTGGCGGGGCATACCTGTTTTACCATTAGATTTAAAAATGTATGGTTTGATTTAACGATTCAATTTATTTATTTAACTTCTAGACTTTAAGTGTCTATATATTTATTACGGTGATATTTATCTTCAATGTTTTTTCGTTGTCAAAGTGTGCGTTTATATTGTCATTATATATGTAGTCGTCTGATGTACAATACGATTAAAATATCGTCAAACCTGGAACAATGCGTTGCCTACGTTCGTACTCTTTTACTCATTGGCGAACACAAAGAAGACCGATAATTAAAACATCTACGTCTGTGAGAAATGACTTACTTGACAATTGTATGCGGCCTAGCAGAAGATAAGAGGGGAAGGCATATTTTACAAGCCGTTGATATGTGTTTTTGGTAAGATGTTGTTATCG
>BSQZ01000006.1:11024161-11069161 GCA_033239005.1 Lamellibrachia satsuma
GTCACTATGCTCAGAGGGGAGCACCCGGTAGAAAGTACCTTCCCAGTGATTTAAGTGTCGCAAAAATGCACCGAATGTTCCTTGAACAAAATCATGAGCAAATCTCGTACTCACTCTACTGGAGCATTTTTGTATATGACTTCAACCTTTCATTTGGCCATCCAGCCAAGGATGTATGTTCGGCATGTGTGAACTTACGTATTGCAGTCAAGGATCCAGATCTAACTCCAGATGAAAAGCGTGAGAAAATCCTGCAGTATACACTGCATCGTCGACGTGCCCGTCTATTTTACGACAAGCTAAATGATGTGGGAGATAGTTTCACAGTCTGTTTTGATGTGATGGAGAATCTAGTTCTCCCCAAGTCCCCTATAGGGCAAACTTACTATTTTCGCCAGTTGTACTATTATGTCTTTGGTATAGTTCACCACCGTGGCAGAGGGGAAACCCAAGGGAAAGAGGATGTCCACCTCTACACATGGCTTGAGCATCAAAATGCTAAAGCCAGCAGCATGATAGCCTCCGCATTACCAGATTACTTGGGTTCTGTGGCTAGGACAGATATCAGTCAATCTGAACTTCTCCGTTTGTTCTCAGACTCCTGCTACGGCCAAAACAAGAACATTAACGTTGTTTCCATGCTGTTCTCACTTTGCAACAAACAGTACCCACGGCTTACTGTTGACGACTACTTCCCAATACGTGGACATAGCTTTCTCCCAGCAGACAGGGCATTCGGAAGGATAGAGCAGGACATCCGAAAGAAGGATACAATATTAATGCCAGATGAGTACTGTAAGATTCTTAAAAAAACATGGGGTTGTTCATGAATGTGGAAAGCACTGGCACTGTTATGACTTTAAGGGAGAGTCGGTCAGGTTCACAAAAAGTCAAAGGACTTTCAAAACCAGTGAGGCAAGAGTTCTGCAAGTTTCTGGAGAAAAGGTTGGGTTCAAATGTGTGTATGCCGGAGAATTTTGCCAGCACTCCCTTTTAAAAAGGGGGAAAAAGTGGGCGCAGTTCAATCCTCCTCTACTGCCGGACCTAAACTGTGTTAAAGAGGCTAAAAAACACGATGTTCTGAAGTTGTTGCATGAGTTGGGAGTACGTCAAGAGGTCCGAGATTTTTATGAGGATGCTCTCTCTACCGTTGGGGATCAACACATCAGGCAGGATCTAGAGGATACCGACGAGTAGAGTGAGCAATGCAGTGGGGTCTGTAACTAGGATGTGATCAGAATGATCTGAATTTTTACTGTAGTTCTTTGGTTTATTTTGTGGACGGGAAATTATTGGGTGGTTATTGGTGGGACTTGTATGATATGCCTGTAATCTTCCTATAGACTTTATTGATTTTGATTTTACTTCACTTAGATGGTGCGTGTTTCTTTGTGGAGGCTAGGGGCTATTGGCCAGCAACTGCTAAAATTGAAACTTATTTCAATTTGAACAAAAGGTTCACTGTTTTTATGTTTACTGTTGTGTATTCTGTGGTTTTATTACATTTTCATATCATTAATTTCCAGCGATGGACTTACCGGGTTTTGCGAAGAAACTACGGGTGGACTTACAGGGTTTTGCAGCCAATGTCAATCAAAGATGTTAATTAATGAGCTTTTTAATAAAGGTTGATTTTTAAATTTCGGATATTTTGTTCACGGCCCCCCAACTCACGCAATTACAGTTGAACTGAATCTGTCAACCTTATAGCTACCAGCAGGTAAAAATCATTGATTTAAAACAAATGAATTTGGTGGACTTGCTGGGTTTTGCACCTGAACTTTTCAACTGTATCAGAATAAAATAACTAGTTGTCAACATCTATCACATGTATAAGTGAGCTCCCGCTGTCTAATTGAACATAATGACACGTTATAAGCGAGGCCAAGAACAGAAATCGTGAGAACATGATTAATTTGCTCGTGTGTCGAACGGTAATGCAGAATTAAAAGCGAGAAACCTGAGCAAAATAATTAAGCGATAGCTGTGATGACTTATTGATTAGTGAGTTGAATCGTATATCTTTTGGTTTACTTGGATCCAACATGCTATGATAAATTAGGAGCACTTTCCGTGGTGTCATATTTAGATGGCGAATGCATACGCTTTCGAATTTGCTTAATGATATGACACTAATTCGGCATTCGTTGAAGGGAGAAACACGAGCTTGTGACATATGGAATATATATTTCTCCGTGTCTCTCTTGTTTCCTCTTATATATATATTTCTCCCCCCCTCTCTCTCAATCTCTCTATTTATCTATCTATACTTCGCTCATTTACTCACCAACACCCGATCGAACGCACGCATGTACGCACGCACACACACAAGCACACATCAATAAGCTGGAATGTAATGTGGTTCTTCCGCTTCCATTAAATCACCATATTTCTATCTCTCTCCCATCTCTCTATCTCTCTCTCTCTCTCTCTCTTTCTCTCTCTCTCCCTCTCTCTCTCTCCCTCTCTCTCCCTCTCTCTCTCTCTCACGCACACACACACAACACACACAAACGCTCACTCACTCACTCACTCACTCACTCACTCACTCACTCACTCACTCACTCACACAAACACGCACAAACGCACACACACATACACACACACATACACACACACACACACACACACACACACACACACACACACACACACACACACACACACACACACACACACACACACACACACACACACACACACACACACACACACACACACTATTTATCTATCTATCTATCTATCTATCTTTCGTTCATTTACTCACCAGCACACAGGCGCACCTTCGCACCCACACAAACATTAATGAGATTTGCAAAAGATGGAATGCAAAGTAGTTGTTCAGCTTCCTTTGATTATCACTACACTTTGTGTTTGTTTGTCTGTCTGTCTGTCTGTTTGTTTGTGTTGTGTTGTTTTGTGTATGTGTGTGCGTGCATGCGTGTGTGCATATATGGATGCGTGCGTGTGTTTGTTTGTTTTCGTGCGTGCGTGTGTTTCAATCAACGAACGCAGGCAACTTTGACAAACATCTGTACTAATGAATGCGTCCATTCTCAACCTCAAAACATGCAAACGTGCTCCATACTCTTATTCTATCATGTTGTGATGTGTTGCGCCAGTTTTGTAAACCATACATATACTGCTACCGACATTTGCCGCTAGCTACGGCATCACTGCCGTACACGCCGCGTCCTCGGCGCCTGTCTCGTATCGGACCTGGAAGCAGTCTGCCAAACAATAACGTTTGAACACTGTTGTCCGTAGACTATAAACAATTATAATGCTCAGACGGAAACCAGACTTTCGAAACAAAGTTTCCGGCACAGCGCATACGACAAGAACGATTGTTGAAAATGCCATCTTACGGTTACTCATTGTTAATTATCTAAGTTAGTTATTTAAATAAGTATATGTAAGTTGGTTAAACGTTCTTGGGATTTTGACTACATCTGGCATATACACCAGATAGTAGGAACCAACGGTGTTAGTATCTCTTCCGAAAGACACAGGCAAAGAGGGGTTAACGAAATTGCCCATGTTTAGAAACGGCAGCAGGTTGATATTTTAACCCTGTTCCCCTCGACCAATAATCCGACGCTTCATTGGAGAGCCACCGCACATCATATGATGAAGTAACGCACTAACTGAGGTAATTTAATTGTATAACAATGAACATTTAGGAAGCCTGTACACAACTGACAAAGGCAAAGTTGATAAATTAGTTATGTAGAAAAATGTTCGAGCAAAACAGACTGTACTACCATCTACAATGCCGTTTCACACATTCTGGACCGATCAGTTATTGCCGGTGCTTGTTTTTGGTATTTATGATATTTTGATATATGATACATGAGTGTTGTGCTGTTGAAGGTTCTCTGAATACAATAATAATAAATATTTTGTTTAACGGACTGAACCGCCAAATAACTGTCGAGAATTACGCGCACACAACGGTACACTGTGTGAGAAATATTTTAAGCACAATTGTTGAAAGTAACATGATAGTACACCCCGGCAATGAAGAGCCAAGTGTACCGCGTCCGGTATATCTCCGGTCTGTCTAGTGTACTGAACGGTCATTGGTAGATAATATAGCCACTATAGTGACTAAGTACGGAACTAATGTGACTAACGGTCATATAACGAACACAGTTACGGATTGTATAACGAACTGGGTAGGGGTCGTATAGCGAACATGGTTAGGGATTGTATAACGAACTGGATAGGGGTCGTATAGCGAACATGGTTAGGGATTGTATTGTTCGCCGCTTCTCTCATCGCCCACTTACAGAGTGATCCAGTGTTGACCCGTTCGTTCGCCGTCGTGGGTGTTGTGCACACGAAAGCGATCGGGTAAGGATCTATCGTCGTTGGCAGTTGATGGCGGTCCTAGTTTGCACATCCCTCGCCTGGAGTATTGCGATGTGTACGGTGTCCATCAGTAATTGTAGATGAAGTTCTTGTTCTTGTTGATTTCGAGCACCGCCAGTGTATGTATAATATATCGAACGCAATTCCAGTTCACATTCACGTCATATAAAAGCTTTATAGTCCACGAAATGAAACCAATGAAATAAGACAGATTCGGATGCGGTAGCTATAGTTGTGGATTGTCGAAACTGAAAGATTAATAGATGGACACACATTCTGCGAAAAAACGTATGTCCTGTCATTTCAATTGCGCCTATGACGGTACACATGAAACGTGTGCTTTTATCGTACGGTGATGCGATTTTCACATTTAGTTACAATGTAGGGTATACGATAACACTATTAGAAGTTAATGTAACGTTTAATAAAACGTGAACATTACACTGTTTTTCCAAACACATGAATAAACCAATCGCATCTCCAGAACCCTGCTGATTGTGAGAAAAAGACTCGCAAAAGCTCTGGTCTTAAATATATGTGATTGCATTAAGTTGCACGTGAAGTTTCAATAGGAGTAACTAAAAGTGAAAAATACAACTTATTGGGTGTTTGGGAAATGTATGTTGGGCCGTTATCAGGCAAAGGTTACTCCAGGGGAAAATCGAGATTATGCCACAGCTAGATCCCCATGAAACACAACCTCTCGGTAGTTCTCGCGAAAGTAGTAGCACACATTTTGAAGGAGACAAAATACGAACTGGAAGGCGTAATGTCAGAACAAGGTTTGCACACTAGCAAGTGCCTCAGTGAACAAAAACGATGCAGCTAAGCTAGTGCCACAAAGTATATGTTTGTTTATAACTGTGCTGGTTACTGGTGATTCGGGACAAATAGATGAAGATGCTGATGACACCAACATAAGGCTATTTCTTTGTTTTGGACAATAAAATAAAACCCTTACCCCCAAACATGCTGGCCTCGGAATGAGAATACACCAAACAACGCGATCAAGGACTCCTGTGAATCTTTTTCACAATGCTGGGCATTCCATGAGTTACAGTCAGGTACAGCGTGTTGACACAACTCTGGCAAAGAGAACATTGGACATATTAATTGAAAATGGTTACTTTCCAGTTCCACCCAATCTTCTTGAAGGCAAATTTCTCCAATTTGCAACAGACGACATCTATATCATAGACGAAACTCTCGATAGGAAAGGGACATTTCATATAGCATTTTTGATGTATGTTGTAAAGATAATATATTCAAAATATCGTGTGTCACTCATAGTCATACTACTGTATTGTTTTAGGAAACTGGCATTGATTGAAATTTAGGTTATCAACTAAGTTTCGCTCATATCTCAATTACACAAGCATGCATAGTCGCAAACACGCACACGCGCACACACACGCACACAGGCACGCACGCACGCACGCACGCACACACATATATTACCTTAATTAGTCTGTGTGCATGACTCGAGTCTCGGATTGAATTCAAGTCTTGTAAAAATTCGATTCGAGTGAGACCCGAGATAGCCAGATGGAGCCGCATTGCTAATATTGGACTGGTGATTTTCCGAAGCACTATATTTTAATTGAACAGGTGCCGGAAGAAGAATACAAGTATATCGCCTACTGCAGGTCCTAGGAATTTTATCTCGATTTAATAATAATGCCACTCCTCCAGGCAGTGCTTGCTATTTTCGAAAATTCCTGATAACACAGGATTTGCACAGAAGAAACGTGACGTGTCAGATTAGTTGTCTAGCGTGACAGTAGTTTTGTAAGAGCAAACCCGCGTATTTCATTACTTTGCAATGCTGACGTGTGATAAGTTGGTGGATGTAAATAACCATATCAAATCGTACGACGTCACGAATGTTTCCCACGTAAACATACATGGGATATTGTAGAGAACAGGCTAATATGACAAAATCATTTATTCTGGTAGGTAGAAATACATTGTCATTACTTATCATCAATGTTTTCATCGTATGTTGAGTCGCATATTTGTGACCGTTATACCCGCACACGTCTGGCTTACATGTGCGATGATTTTGTAAATACATTATTTTATAAATCAATTACACCGGTTATGAATTGCATTGGAAAAGACATTAGAATATCTGAATAGTACTAAAAATGATTAAACTTCGCATGATGTCATTGGGTTTTAGCCAGTTGCATATTTCTGACCTAGGAACGGCGAAGCGTCACGGCGTGAAGGCATACGATGTGTATCCGAGGCTAAGACACCTGCAATCATAGTTCTAAGCCAGCGAGTGATGGCATGGTCTAAACCCCTCCTTCTAAACTGACTACTAATGTTACTTATATAGTAGAACGTGTATTTTAAATACAAATTGTTGTTTGATGCAAAAGTCAACCAGAAATATATCGTGTACATATAATATGTGTTTAAATGCGAGCAATTCCTCAACGGGTAGTTCTTGTGTCCCTACTAGTCCCACTTTATTTAGCTTGTATTCTTCTTCCTGTACCTGTTCAATAAAAAAATATGGTACTTCGGAAAATCGTCAGTCCAATATTAGCAATGCAATTCAGAGTTTGCTCGGTCTCGTCTAATATGAACTATTTTCATATCAAATCTCCTGTTAAAAGCGTGTCATTTTTACATTACTGACAGGTCATTGGCAAGCAACTCCCTTGCATAGCTAGCAGGTCGTAGAGTAACTAATTTATTATCTTAGGTACATTCCGCGTGTTGACATTGTTGACGTACCCTTGTAGCACTTTTTATTGAAGTAACATGGTATGGACAAAGACTCTGGACTAATAATAAAGACAATAAACATAAAATGTATTAAAGACACATCGTTGCGATAACGTCTTCTGGAAACCCAATCTTGGCAGCGCACCATAACAACAGGTTTATGCAGTTTATTAGAAAATGGGCTTGCATCCGGATGACATGGAACTTGACTTAAGATTTGGTATGGACAAAGACTTAAGATTTAAGATATATATATATATATATATATATATATATATATATATATATATATATATATATATATATATATATATATATATATATATATATATATATATATATATATATATATATATATATATTAAACTCATATGTCACTACGGTCCAAAAATCGGCAACGTACATTTCCTGGACGGGCCATGTTCACATCTATGATTTTTTTCATACTGGTTGGTGCCGTAGAGTTTAAGCGAGGGACAGTAAGGGAAAGCTTAGATAATTTTTTGTACTAATTGCTCCTTTCCGGTCTGAAGCAACCATTCCAGTGGGTTATAAATTACGTTGGGTCACATAATCAGGCAAGAATGGATTCAACGGAAACTATATGAAGGTATCGTTAACGGCAAAGAGGCAGAGGAAAGCAAAGAGCCACGCGGACAGACAAGACATGAATGGAGAACATGACACATCTGGTCTGATTTAACCCCATCAAATTTAGATTATAATGTTATATCTTACATTGTTAACATTTAGCTCAAGTGCTCGTGGATGTCATTTGACTTGAGAAAATCCGACATTCTTCGTTTTGACACAATTACAATTTGCAATGTCTGTACAAAGTTTATTTTGTAACTTGATATTTAAGATATTTGTACTCAATATACATTTCCTTTCCAGTTAGAATCTCTACTGCTAGTGTTCGGTTATATCATATATCCTCTTTAGATACGTGCCTATTCCTGGTGTGGTAGCAGTCTGGTTGCTTGGATACCTTGGAGTCGGCCATGTTGCCCTAGGCGTTGCAATTTGCAGCAATACGACTAATGAAGATTCTTTATTTCGAATAAAGCCATGCTTTGATGTTGTTCCATTATCGAATATTTGGTGGCGGAGATCTCAATTACTCACAAAATACAATACGTAGGTGTTGACCCAAATGTTGCCGTCTGACCTATCCGAGCCGGTTTTATATGTTGCTTAGTACATATTCAACGTCTATCACGCCGGTGGGCGGATTAATACATCTTATTAAAAGAATCGTTCCAGTGAACATTCGTAGCCGGTTGCTTCGTTGTGACTGGCGTTGCATTGTGACCAAGGTCGTTATTTGTAATGTGAAAAAAGTGGCATTTGTATTGTGACCAAGGTGTCCTTCGTATTGTGCCCAATATGGCTGCTTGTTTTCTGTACAATATATCATTGTACGCTTCGTATGCTCTGCCAGCTTTACAGGTAAGTTTGTAATCATTAATGTCATAATTTATGGATCATACTTCGCACTACAGAAACCAGGTTTAAGCACTGACCATATAAGCCTTCATGGCTTCCTGAGGCGTAATGCCTGGGGGATGTCTTTACTTATGATTAACTGCCTTTATCATAGTAATATATAATGTACTCCAATTTCCACTTCGGGTTTAATTATTCTTTTAACCTGATTTACACATTTATTACGGATTTTGTTCATAAATTGTTCAAACGTTTTAGAATAATTTCTATTTCGTTGTTTTCAGGCGAATGAAACAAGGATGCCGCACGCAGTTGTCCTGATGCGATTGTTTTCTTGCATCTTATAACGATGTAAAATGTTTCGCACATTGTCCCGTGTATTCAACGAACAATGATTAACAAACATATCCGGGTTTAACTAAGCGAGTTTGGAGAAAATCTTGTGTAAATTCTGGCTGAATGAACTGCCGCTGTGGAGCTTAATGGTATCGTCGTCCTACAGTCTGATGGCTGTGACCATTGAACGTCCGTACTAATATTGATTTCGAAAGTGTTGAAAAGTTATCAACAAAACTTGGGCGGTGACATTGTATGTATACTATGGCTGAATGAACTGCTGCTGTGGAGCTTAATGGTATCGTCGTCCTACAGTCTGATGGCTATGACCATTGAACGGTATATGGGAATTGTGCATCCATTGCGTCACCACACCTCTTTCTCGAAGATAAACGTCACTACGTGGCGATATTCACTATTCCATCGTGGAAGGTGTTCGGTGTGGCTTTATTCATTGTGGAATACCTCCTTCTGATTATTTTGTTCATTGCGTCTACGAAACCAAGTTCACCCGCAAGCCCCAGACATCGGTCACGAGGCAGTGATGCAGAACGCGCGCGCCAGACGCAACGTTCTAAAAACGCTCTTGCTCGTCGTCGTTGGATATCTCCTGTGTAACACCTGCAACCAGCTAACCTTTCTCGCGTATAACTTCGGCGCCCCGCTGGACTTCTCGAGCTTTTATTATGATTTCACCGTCGTAGCGATGTTTGCTAATTGATGCACCAATCCGTTCCTGTATGCATTGCAATATCGCCCGTACCAGAACGAACTGCGGAAAGTGTTCTGTAATCGCGGCGTAGCGGTCACTACATCTTGACACGCTCACGCACACCAACACGTACACCAACACGTACACATGGTAGCAGTATTTTTAGTAGTAGTGACAGCGGCAACAGCAGCAGTAGTGCAATATTATCATGCATCATCTTTAATATCCAGTAGTTTGTGACTCTGTCTCTCTGTCTGTCTTTCTGTCTAGCTGTCTGTCTGTCTGTCTTGCTGTATGTATGTATGTATATATGTCTGTCTGCATGTAATCGCGGTGTAGCGGTCAATACAACTTAATATATTTTCAACAAACGCCCCATTTATAAGAACTGGAAATTTTTTGTCATCTGTTTGAAGAACTAATCAACGCAACATCGCTTTCAGCACAGGAAGCAAACACGCGTAGGATTATGTATACACGCAAAATGGAGCACGCATGCATGGAGGGTCATATAGGAATATAAATCTAGTTTGAGTACAAGTACACACACACACACACACACAAACACACACACACACACACACACAAACACACACACACACACACACACACACACACAGTATCGGTAGCGACAACGGTAGCAGCAGCGTTAGTGCAATTGTTTCATTCATCATCTTTATTATAAAGTAGTTTGTGTCTCTGTCTACCCGTCTGTGTGTTTGTCTGTATGTCTGTCTCTCTGTCTGAATGTCTGTCCTTGTGTCTGTATGTATGCATGTCTGAATGTCTCTCTCTATGTCTGTCTGTCTCCATGTATGGTTGTCTTTCTGCCTGTCTGTGTGTATGTCTTTCTTTCTCTCTATCAGACTGCATGTCTGTATGTTTGTCTGTATGTATGTCTTTCTGTCTTTCTGTCTGCCTCTCCGTATGTCTGTATGTCTGTATGTATGTATATCTGAATGTATATATGTCTCTCTGTATGTCTCTATGTATGTATGATTGTCTGTCAGTCTGTATGTCTGTCTGTCTTTGTGTATGTGTGTATGTCTCTATGTACGTCTAGCTTTATAAATAATTTAATAAAGTGACATTCTCTGCGTGTAGTCAATAACGTGAAAAGTAACGATTCGCAAACAGCCGTTTATTGTGTCAGCTTGTTTTCTCGGTATTGTGTCAAAATAAATATATGATTCCAAAACTTTTGTTTGTTTGCATTTGTTTTATGTTCATACGTATGCATCTGTGTATGTATGTATGTATGTATGTATGTATGTATGTATGTATGTATGTATGTATGTATGTATGTATGTATGCATGTATGTATGTATGTATGTATGTATGTATGCATGTATGTATGTATGCATGTTTCTATACATGTACATATTTATATATGTATGTATGTATATATGTATGAATGTATGTATAATGGTTTATAGATATTTTTAATAGTTATATTTACACACAAAAAAACTGTCTAACAGTGGACTTGTAAAACGTGTTATAAACATGCTATGAAGGGGTTTTATTTGTTTTAATGTGTTGGAAAAACAATACCTCATATAAGTGCAAAATAAATATTACAGAAAAAGTAAAGAAGATTTCATGGCTACTGGTTACTCGGTGACATTGGCTACCTGTGTAAAAGGTGGCTACTTACATCATTGCTGAACCCACAAACGCCTGCAGAACACCGCTACAACGCATCTCACAACAGAACACCATCAACAGTTGAGAGATGCATGCAGGCATATCAATCAACCCAAATGACATGACCTTTCAGAGAATAGCAATTCCTATTTGAAAATGACAGTGATTAATACAATTGTTGTGAAAGCATAACCGAGTTCATCTGCCAGAACCAGAAGAAGATGATGATGATGGTGATGATGGGTGTCAACAAAATTGTGTTATCAATGCTGGTCATGACAACCTGCAGGGCGTTCATATCAGAAAAATTTCATCAGACACACGTTCAGATGAATTCACCATGAAGTCATTATTCGTATTACATAACGTCAGTATGTTATATTCCAGGCAGTTTTTATATTTATCAATGTCAGTGAGAATTGTGTCTAGCTTTGTATATTTCTTGCATGGTATTTTTATTTTATTTGTCAGTATTGCCTTATTTAAGGCTATTATTCTGTCATCTGTGCTTTATTAAGTGAGCTATTTTCACTGCTATATGTTTTTTATCCATTGCCTTAATTTTTATGCTCCTTTCGTTATGCTCAGTATTTTACCTGCATTTTAGCCTGTTGCATAATTGTTATTTATGTACCCATATGTACCTAACTTAAATTGTATATTATTACCATTTCTTATATATATATATATATATATATATATATATATATATATATATATATATATATATATATATATATATATATATATATATATATATATATATATTACATTATGCTAAGGTGAGACACGGAGCATCCTGATAGTATGTTTTTTTTTCACGTAGATGAAAATTGTTGGACTCTCGATAAGCCAATGGCTTCCTTATCCACTTGCCACCTGGACTTTTGGTTTTGATGACAAATCTTGTTAATTGGACCAGGTTACCCCGACAATTACGGTCGAGCAGCTGCGATCAGCCGGCCAGCCATCTAAGGCGACAATAGCGGTACGGCGCCACGCTCTTGACATCTGTATCAGAGACACCATTACACACTTGAACAGGTGACAATATGAAGTGAAGTTGTTAGCTGCAGAGTTGCAGTTTCACAATAAAGAACTGCAGCCTGGTCTTCGACGTTAATATATCGCCGCATATTATGCGCCACAGGGCTCTGCTGGAGTGGTATACGTGACAGTCGCAGTTGGGCAGCGGGAGAGACGAGGCAAACTTAATCCGTTTATGTTGCCTTATCTGGCAATATGAAGTCTACTGTAAGATGTTTATGCAAAGACACCAAGTTATTCAATCAAAGGCCGTACAGTATGGTAATTTATGAATTGCTTGTTATTAACTGAAGCAAGCGATATGGAAACGATAGCTAGACCACACGTTAGAAATAACAGAACAAAATTCAAAGATGGATTTAGCCAAAGATAGCTTTGACAAATTTCATTGACATTTGTGTGTAAATTTTGGATAACAGAATTTCCGTTATGGAGTGTAAGAGTGTCTTCATCTTGTAATATGATGGCTTTGACCCTTCAACGGTAAATGTACATCCAATGTTCCGCCACTATTTTGTCTCGAGGACAAAGATTACCTTGTCGGCAGGCGCCGTCTGATGGCTGGGACATATACTAAAACTGTGTTCCTTAGTTCCGACGTCCGGTGTTATCAACGGGCGATGCATTGTGATGGCGATGTACGCTTCCACATCGGGGAAGAACATGTGCGGTGTGATGTTATTATTCTTTGAGTATCCACTTCCGATTGCCCTCTTTGTCACCTGCTATGCCGGGATGTATATATGTCTACGAAACCAAGTTCACCCGCATGCAGTAAATGACGGCAGCGAAGTATCTGTTAAGAATGCGCGCGCCAGAGGCAACGTTTTGAAGACTCTCGTACTAGTTGTAGTTGCCTATCTTCTGTGTAATTCTTTCAATCAAATAAGTTTTCTCGCGTTTTATTTCGGCGCCCAGTTGGATTTCACGAGCTATTATTATAATGTTGCCAATTGTTGCCTCAATCCATTTCTTTACGCTTTACCATCTCCCATACAAAAACGCACTGCGGAAAGTATTCTGCAAACGAGACGTATCTATTGTGGGTGGTAAGATTTGGTTATTTGGCAATGGCATTCCCTGAAGCATCAGTTCAGCATGCATGTACTTATACATACGCACGCCCATACACGCATACGCACATGCGCGCGCGCGCGCACACACACACACACACACACACACACACACACACACACACACACACACACACACACACACACACACACACACACACACACACACACACACACACACACACACACACACACACACACACACACACACACACACACACACACACACACACACACACACACACACACACACACACACACACACACACACACATAAAGACAACATTCAAAGAGGACTAAATTACACGTGGAATATATTAGCTTAATAATAGACAAATGTAATTTTGTTGAAATGGTCAGCTGCTTCGATGATATTACAATGGGACATATATGAGATGCATCACTTTCAGTGAACTGCCTCTCCATATTAGAACTTCCGTTGGAGAGTATTGTGTGACGATCTTTATTGCATTAAGCTTTCTACCAAGTTTTAATGATGCAGATGTTTGCATAGTGTCAATATGTTGATGTTGCATTTCTATTTGTACAGTATTTCATCTTCTTATTTCAGATGAATAATTGTGTTGGTTCACTAACTGGTTTTTATTGTAATTTTAACAATTGAGTCACCATGTTGCTTCAACAATTAATTAATATTTTGGTTCAAAAATAATTTGAGGTGTTTTTTAGGTGCATGTTTCTTCGATTAATAATTAATTCATGTTTTTATCAATTGTTCATTGTTATTGGTTCGTTAATTGACCACTGTTGGTTCACTAATGAATTCGTGTTGCTTGTTGTTTCTAGTGTAATCAACCTATTCGATAATGTAATGTTAATGTGTTTCCTGCTAACATAAACTAAATTTGGTGTTGCTGATAATAAAAAGAAAAAAATTATGTTTTCATTCATGTGAAATGCTGTGTGGTTCTTCTGTTTCGAATCAAGTGAAATAGTTATATCGATACTGATTATGGTGCTCTCAAATGTAATTTTAAATATAAGGCAAATTTGACAACGCAAATAAATATTGCTTTTTTTGCAGTGCAGTATTATTTTGAGACAACATGTGGAATATTTTATTTTCATCTTGATACGATAAATAATGTGTGCGTGACATAAATGAAGAAGTTAGTATGATTTATCAGCCGACTACGGAATAAATAAAATGCGATGCAATGGCAATAGCTGAGGAGCATAGCTATAATAAGTATTATAGTTATGACTGTTCCACGTACCTCTGCTTATATTAACCCATTTACAAGTATTTACAATGTTGAACGTTTGAACTATATTGCACCTTGGCATTGACTCACAGTTTCAATAGAACGCACTTCTTGTGGAAAGGAAAACAGATCATTTCTGGGCTGTTGCAATCCCGTCGTGTAAGCAAGAACAATGGATTGGA
The DNA here is from genome assembly GCA_033239005.1 of Lamellibrachia satsuma. Lineage (NCBI taxonomy): Eukaryota > Metazoa > Annelida > Polychaeta > Sabellida > Siboglinidae > Lamellibrachia > Lamellibrachia satsuma. Next base: position 11,038,947 of record BSQZ01000006.1, read on the forward strand.
TGAGGGTGGGTACTCACCTGGATTCGACCATATTTATACACAAATAATTTTCCAATTTAAGCCAGCTACAATAACTGATCCTCTAGCATTCTTACCTTTATCAGTTTAACTTTGAAGCGCCTTTCTGCTGACAATAGCATTGTTGCAAAGTACAATGGTCCATAGAAAAGTATTCCCAAAGAAACCAATGCAACGATAGGACAATGTTTGAAAAAAGTAGTTATAATAATTATTATTATTATCACAATCTTTACCCCGACTCAAGATCCACGAACATGTACATATTAAACAAATGACAGGAATGAACCGATTTTTCACTTTTTCACTGTGACTTACTCACCAGACAAGGTTTCTTCCTAGAAAAATGTACATCAATCAACCGGTTAGATTTGGGGTTTGGGCTGGATAGGGATAGGGTTACGGTTGGGAATCCTTTCTGGTTGATTGTCCTAAACTTCTCAGTTGATAAATATGTCTCACGAAAAGATCACATTGAGAAAATCATGAAAATCTGTTCAGTATATGTTGGGATTAAATTGGTGTTCGTACAATGGCAAAAATTGTGTCGTGCGAGTGGTCACTTCCTCTCAACGGATAGTTGTGATTTGTTTGCACTCTAATATGTGTGTGTGTGTGTTTGCGCGCGTGAGTGCGTCTGTGCGTGCTTGGGTGCATGAGTGCGTGTGTGCGTGCGTGTTCTTATGTAACATGTATATAGCCAGGCAATGCAAGCCTATGCCACCTGCACTGACATCACTTCCCTTGAAGGACTGTGAAAGCGTGGTGGTTTCCTTATCACATGTCTGTTCAAAATAAGCTTAGCTTCGTAGTGGTGACTTAGGCAAGATTACTAAATACAACATATTAATTGATTTCCCAATGCTTCTGTAGATGCTGGAGCCATTACGTTTCAGTAAACAAGACATCAGAGCCAGATATCTTCTTCGGATGTTGAGAAATGGTAATGTAAACTAGACTTATAGGAAGAAAGCCATTGTTATTAATTACAGTCAGTCAGAACCTGCAATGCTCCACTGAAACTGTAATTTTCTCTTCTATTCTTCAATTTACGATAATAACACATAAGCGATTTCCACTGAAATTACAAGTATTGATATAACCTCTTTTTAGGATGGGAACAGTTACTGTAGGTACTAATTTTAAATAAGTATATAAATAAAATACTAAGCATTTTATATTGATCATTTTCCAACCATAAATATGTTATATGTTCTAAAACTACATATGACATGTGGCGCACAGTACAATTACTTTGATAAAGGAACGCCGCCAACATATTATACATTGTTAACTGACGACACACAAAGTACCAAATCTTTCAGATATAAATTATGATTTTATTACATATAAGTGTTACACTACTGAAATACGCTCCGAGGCAATCGTTTGATAAATGTTACGAAGCTGACCAAGCGAGTGTCTGTTTTCCCGGTGTAAAACAGTTAATGTCCCTGGGGGGGTAAGATAAAAACATATCCTTGGACAGTCATCGTTCATTACTGCCTAACTGCTAGTTGTTGTGTGTATTCAGGAGTCACGCTTAAAAGCTACTGCAAGTTGTTACATCAACCACAATGCACAATCGAACGCTATCGTTAAACAACAATAACAAACTCCGCATTAGTGGCGCCACATAGCGAATGCAATATAAGTCACTGACGATTTCACTGATTCTGTGCATCGTCATTTCAATTGGTAAACTCCCAATTTTGCTCAATATAACTCTCAATTTCAATTACATACAATTGTTGATAGTGCTTGCTTTGAAAATGGCATTGTGTCGGGGAAGGCTTGACATATAATAAGTGCAATTTGTCACAACGATTAGAACATGTGAGTTCAAAGAATGTTTTAAAAAATAAGTTTATCGAAAATCTTTGTGATTATGATTAATATGTGTAAAAACTATCCACGCACTTGACATAACTTTAGTGTGTGTGTGTGTGTGTGTGTGTGTGTGTGCGTGCGTGCGTGCGTGCGTGCGTGCGTGCGTGCGTGCGTGCGTGCGTGCGTGTGTGTGTGCACTAGCTAATTGTTTAACAATGCACAAGTTGGAACATCAGTTTTATCACTTCGCGCATTAATGAGAAGTTAATTAATAAAACGTAATTGTCGAAATGGGACTAGTTGAGCCACCCAAGGCCCAATGGAGGGTTAGTGTCGCCTTATTAATTAAGCGTGTATACTTTGTGTTGTATCCACTGATTAGATGCATTGACTGAGTTGTTATGAAATGTTTGTATGCATGCACGCACGCACGCACGCACGCACGCACGCGCGCACGCATAGCTATCAATTCTACGTAGCTATTGTTCTGAGTTACGTCAACCGTCCATATTTGTGACTTTGGCGAAAAACCAATCTCGCCGGGGGAATTTTTAATATGTGTTTTAATGCACGAAGCACCACCATGGGCCCCCTGGTACGCCTACGAAATGTCAGCCCCCATACATGCGAAGCTAACGGAGATATGAGGGAATAGGCATACATACATACAGTCATACATACATAACTTCAAACAGACGGAAAGACATACATACATACATACATACATACATACATGCATACATACATATATACATACATACATACATACATACATACATATATACATACATACATACATACATACAGAAATACATACAGAAATACATACAGAAATACATACATTACATATTAAAAACATGTTGAATCCAACACAGTACTTAATGTACGTAATATTAACTTACCTGCAGAGCTGCAGAGCAACCGAAGCATATATTGAAACCTTGCACAGAAAACAAACGGCCACCTTGTTCACAACACAAATAACCACATTGGTCACAATACAAATACCATCTTAGTCACAATACAAAGAACCAATTTGTTAAAAATACAAAACCCAACTTGGTCAGAAATAAAGAGCCACATAGTTCACAATACAAAGGCCACACTGGTCGCAAAAGAAAGAACAACCCCCGTCAGTCAAAACGAAGCAACCGAATACGATTATTCATTGGAGCGACTCGTTTTATGATAATATTTATTATGTATTAATTCGCCCACCGATGTGATAAACTTTGAATATGAACTAAGCAACATATAAAACCGGCTCGGATTGGACACACGGCTGTATTTGGGTCAATACCTACGTATTGTATTTTGTGAATAGTTGAGATCTCCGTCACCAAATAATCGATAATCAAACAACATGTATAAAATGCATAATTGCGCATATAAGTATACGTGATGTAAATGTGCGGTATTCGACTATTACGTAGCGCTTTTCAAGGTATGACTGTACATGTTGACTGTCAATTCATCTAAGAATATACGGGCATTGATTTTCCTAAATAAGCAATCTCCATCGTCGCCGAGGTATCCGGTAGATGCCGTGGCAAGCCGATTGCATACCGATCTCTCCCACACCAGGAACAAACACGTATTATTTGAATATTTGCATGTTAGCAATGGAGTGTCATACAGGAATGGAAATATATTTTGAGGACAAGTACAACTGTAATATTAAGGTTCAAAATAAACGTTGTACAAACATTGCCAGGCAATTGTATCAAGACTTGTAATGCTTATAGGAGGAGTAAGCAGAAAACGGAGAATATCGGACCAATAGACAATGCTGACATAGTATCAGAATCTGATGGGTTTCACTTTCCAATCCAGATGGAGCCGCATATCATCATGTCCATCTTGTTACAACATGGTTTCAGCAGAAACACAACACATGTTAAGTTATTCACATTACAATTTGATGTTCATAATTATACAAATTGTCCTTATTAAAGTGGGACTGTGTGCCACGAGAAACGGAGACAAAAGAAGCATACATTAGCCTAGTACGATTATAGTAGTGGTATATGTATATGTATAGGTTGTGAGCAATATATGAAACAATAATCAAGTAAAGACATGATAACTAAAACGTAGTGGGGCTTCTTGCCTCGTGGATGGGCTTCTTACTCCACCATTGGAACCTTCGCTAAAATGGCCACAACTTTGTTTCAGGGACTAAGTACGTCAACATCTACAACACACGGAATACATCTAAGGTAGAAAAATTTTCCGAACAGCTTCTTTCCCGCATACGATTCCCTTATCGGGGGCTTCTTGCTCCACCCTACTTTATCGGGCGGACAAACTGATCTGAGAGAAAGCGAATATTATTAGCCATGGACGAAACGGCCTGTTAGCGATACAAAGGAGTTGCTTGCCAGTGACCTGTTAATCATGTAAAACATAACACGCTTTTAACAGATGTTAACTATCTAATGTGAATAACCTATGCATTAATCGGCTTTATATTGCAGGCACATATACACATCGTGCCAACAATAACGTTTGTGTACAATTGTAAAGCTGTTATATGCAATCGTAATGCTTTTTAATTACACCAAACTTGAGGATTACATTGTACTACAGTATGAATTAAACATAGTTGTTTTAATTGTGGTGCTGCATACATGAAATAAGTTCACAAGGGCCACATCTTTAATAAATTGACTAATTGTAATCCCACCCAACCTGTCCCAATTGCTGTTGCAGGTTGTAAAGGTAATGCAATATATACACATCATCTTAATTAATGAAGAATTGAATTATGGGAAGATTTGCCCTTAAAATGGGGAGATTTGTTTATCGATTAGTCCCGCTGGTGAAACCCTTTTGGGTGATAGCTGGGGAGAGGCAATCATGCAACGGAACCCAAGCATCTGGCCCAGTGGTTGGCACGTAGGGAGTCGTGTGTAAAATACCGAGTTAGTTGGGTGCCCGTCATGCAACTTACCGCAGGACGTTAGCCCTGATCTAGGTTACGGAATAACCATTAACTAGAGTGTTATAAATTTAGCAAGGAAATTGTAAAATGAGAAAAAGCAATAGGGCCTAGTTGGTGGAACATCCATACATTTAATAAGCAACACTTGGTGAACCGACATCACGAATACATTTTTGAACCAACAACATGAACCAATCGGTGAAGCAAAAACATGAATCAATTACTGAACAAGCAACATGAATCAGGCAGTGAACAACCAACATGAATCAAGCAATAAACTAACATATGAAACAGTCAATGAAGCCATTTCAAGAATTACTTGTAGAACCAAGAACATAAATCAGTTAAGGAATTTATACCAAGAATTAAGTAGTGAACCAAAAACGTGAACCAATATGTGAAACAACATGTGACACAACAACATGTGGAATAACAACATGTGACAATACACCATGAATCAGTTGGTGAACCAGCAACACGAATCATTTAGTAAACACACAACATTTCTCATGTAGTCAACCAATAACATGATTTAGTCGGTGAACAAGCAACATGAATAATTTAGTAAACAAACAGCATTACTCATATAGTGAACCAACAAATGGATCAATTGTTGAACCAGCAACACAAATCATTTAGTAAACAAACAACATTACCCGTGTAGTCAACCAACAACATGAATCACTTGGTGACCCAGCAACACGAATCATTTAGTAAACAAACAATATTAATCATGTAGTGAACCAACAGTATGAATCAATTGGTAAATTAACAATACGAATCGAACACATTTGTGAAACAACAACGTGAATAAGAACACTGAACTGCAACGTCAAATTTCTGACGACATGCACACATATTATACGTAGTTAATATGCTGTTTATAGAACTTGTCCATAGCACTTGGTCATCTGTGGTCGCTGCGAGCAATAGATCACCTCGTGCAATATCGACCAATGTTGTATTCTTAAGTAATTTAACATGTCATGTAGCAAATGCTGGTACGTCGTCCCATAACATCCAGTAGTCAGCACCAGGAAGGCAAACTGGCCTCGGATTTCTTCAAACCTCTGCCAGTTTAGATAGTAAATAATGGGAGACCAGACGTAATTAACCACACGCATTGTGTGTGTGTGTGTGTGTGTGTGTGTGTGTGTGCGTGCGTGTGTGTGCGCGCGCGCGCGTGCATGGGTGTTCGCGCGAGCTAGCGTGCGTGGATTTGACTGAAAATTACGTATCACTGATTGTCAGTAGCTACGACGTATCACTCACAACAGAGGTGTCTCGATTAGAGAATACTTTGCGCAGTTCGTTCTGGTACGGACTTTATTGCAACGCATAGAGGAAAGGATTGATGCAACAGTTAGTAAGCATCGCTATAACGGTGAAATTATAATAGATGCTCGAGAAGTCCAGAGAGGCGCCAAATTTGAAAGCAATATAAGTGATCTGGTTCCAAGTGTTACACAGGATATACCCAACAATGACGAGCAACAGAGTTTTTAGAACGTTGCGTCTGGCGCGCGCCTTCTTAACCGTTTCCTCGCGGCAGAGATGTGGTGCTTCCGGATGAACATGAGTTCGTAGACGTATAAACATTCTGCTGTAGCATGTAATAAACACAGTAATTGGGAGTAGATATTGCATTACGAAAAATGCCACACCGCTTGACCTCCTCAGCGATTGGTCAGATATGTTAAACCTTGTACAACTGCCATTCATAACATAGGTAGTTGGAATTTAGGAACATAACATCAATATCGGCCCTGGCCACCAGGAGACGATAGCTAAGAATATAACATTTGTCTTTGAGAAAGAAGTGTGATGGAATATTGGATGCACAATCCCCATATACCGTTCAATGGTCACAGCTATCAGACTGTAAGACGACGATATCATTAAGCTCCACAGCGGCAGTTCATTCATCCAGAATTTGCACAAGATATCACCGCCCACTCCGGACAAGTTTTCGTTAGAAACTTTCACAATTTTCGTTATAGGTATTAAAACGGACGTCGCGAAGTCAATGCTGCTCTGGTTTAAGATCAAGATGTTTGTAAATTTACTGCGCATCGATGCACTGTGTAATATGACAAAGATAACTATGGCGTTTCCAAACATGCCGAGCGTAGCGATCAAAGCATAGGCAAGTGTTTGATAGTTCCTTGCCCCAGTGCTGTTTTCGTAGTTGTCGTTGGTTTTATTAGTCGTTGATTCATTGTTAGATGCAAGCACTCGAGAAATGTTCCACATGCCGTCCAAGACACTTTCATTTCCAAGCGTAACCATGGATTTTTATAGTAAAAAAACCGTCACTTAGCACCTGTGCTTCCACGGGACGTCATTTTGAATGACATGACAGTGGTGATCTCACACGCGACGGTGACACGGGATGTGCTTGTGTGTTCTTCATCCTGTAATGCATAGACCAGTTTGATTGTAAGTGAAAAATAATAAGGCACTAGCAAAAATCCTTTTTCGGTGTGTACACACAGTTTATTATTGTATGTACAATATACCAGCAGAAAAACATTAACATTAACATTTATTTATAGACAAATTATATATTTGATGAGATTCACTAGTAAAGAGCGCGTAAATTCGAAATTAATGAATAGCAATCACGTGGTTTTGTGACGCAACTGATGACTTGAACCTACATTAATTTAGTGATTTTCATGGAATGTTTCAGCATAGTTTCTTTCGCGTTTCTATGGCGAGTGGTGACGATATCAATTTTGCGGAATAAAAAACTAAAATGCAGTGCCGTCCGCTTGCGAGGCCCGCTTGCCTTCGATCGGTGCGACGCACTTGTCGTTGCCCGTGCCGCTGACTGCATTCGGACTTCGGGTTCTACGGATTGATGACATCAATATAGATTCCACTACCTGGAATAATGTTGGCACATCATGCTCTTTCAAAGATATTTTAGCAAGAGGATAACCCAGGGCTGCCATTTTCTCCTGGTCGCGATCGAAACAAGTTTGTGATTCGTCGGTTTGAAGTTTGAAGGTTTAATTTTCGCGGCCATTTATTTAGCAAAATTGGCCGCGGAGGGCACTTAAACGAACTTCATGTTACTCTAGTCTTCGTACTGTTTGCATTACAACCGATTGCCACACAAAAACATTCTGACGCTCGCTTCGAACCAAATTTCGTGTTACCAATGACGTCACAAGCTTGCCGATATCCGCAAGAAAAAAATACTATATCTAATCAAGGCAGGCCGGCTATTATTTGGAATAATCAATAAATTGAATTCTAAAGAAATTGTCGGTGTTGCGGAAATAGAAATATACTGCAAGTTATAATATAATATGGGTATTTAGGCAATTATAGTGCCTTTATTGACGGAATCTGTATTTGATAAACCCAGAATAAATAGGCATCCAAGTTATCAGTCAGGGTGGACCTGACGGGCCATACCTGTTTTACCATCATAATTCAAAATTGTTGGTTGATTTAACATTCTGACGCTCGCTTCGAAACACCCGCTATCGCTGTAAACACAGGTGAATGAATTGAAAGTCACAGTCTCGCTGCGCTTCCGTGTTACCAATGACGTCACATTGAAGCTTGCCGATAACCGCGGGAATTAAAAATATTATACATAATCGAGGTAGGCCGGTAGGACGGGGTATTATTTGGAATTACCAATTAATTGAATTCTAAAGTAATTGTCGGTGTTGTGGAAATAGAAATATACTGCAAGTTATAATATAATATGGGTATTTAGGCAATTATAGTGCCTTTATTGACGGAATCTGTATTTGGTAAACCCAGAGTAAAATACAACAAAGGAGGGATTGCAAGGGACCGGCACAAGCTACATTTTAGGCATCCAATTTATCAGTGAGGGTGGTTCTGGCAGGGCTTACTTGTTTTACCATTATAATTAAAAATTGCTTGTTTGATTTAACAATTCAACATATCTATTTCCGGACAATTGTTTGCGGCCCAGCCGAATATAAGAGGGGAAGGCATATTTCACAAGCTGTTCAAATGTATGCACTTTCCTTGAAGAGCAATGTATGCTAAAGCATTACGTCAGTTTGAAACCCATCTTCACCAGTTGGTTAGATCAACGTAAATGTAAACATGACTAGGTAAGTAAATGTTTGTTTCTTGAAAACAAAGAAGGCAGTTTAATTGCCTACCGTACAATGCAAATTATTCAATTATATAATTATGTGTTAAAGTTGATAACTGTAAGCATACTGTGTGATGAAACTCAAAATAATTAAAGAAAATATGGCTGCCGTTATTACATACCTGCAATGCTGACATCGACTGAAAAACACACATCTCCACCTTCGTGAACGACTATGAAGTGACTACGACTAAATGCAACAGCGTTTTGACTTATTCATAGACACGCCCTCATCGGTGATAGGCGCAACATAATTAATTCAGATAGGTACCACGGCGACGAGGCATACATATGAATTGTAATTATATGCAGGCAACACGAAGGCATACTTAGAAACCGCAAAACTTTGGCATTGCCCTTCGCAGCTACACGCGATATATTTAGTATATCCATTATACAATTTAAACCATTATCCAGAAAAATAATATGGCTATCAAACGGCTCCTGTCGATGTATATTGATAATGCTGCAATCGTAAGACTGAAACCGTCTGTCATAACCAAGTTGGAGAACATGTTTTCCCGCGACAAACTCTGTAAGCCATTCATTATTACTGACAAATATTTAGCTTGACATATGTTATTGGTGACGTAATAATAGTTATCATTAATGTATAGAACAAAACTCTTCTCACGACGTATATGTAATTGTGTGACGTACGGTTGCATTAAAACTTTCCCAAATCGTTTTGGGACCTCCTACAATTTATTACCCAACGATTTTAATTTAAAACAATGCGTATCCAAAGTATCCAACTGAAGCATCGCGTTCTATGAGAAATCCATGCTATTTCGTGATACGATGTACCTGTATGAAGCACTAGTATATACAGCTTCACAAAAACTTCCCCAAGATAAAAATAATCAATAAAATTCTGGGATTACACCAGAAATGTAAATGTTTTTTGCGATTCCCGAAATTTATGCCAAATGAGCGAACATTTAATTGTAACTGTTTTAAAGACGTCAGCATGTAAATGTTGTGCAAAAAGGAGCAAAAATTACACGCAAATTGTCGCGCCACCATATCCTGGAATCAAAGTGTCGTTTCCGTTGTGACGGAAATTATATAGCCATTAAGGACCATTATTCCTTCAATAAACATAGTAGACGGTTTAGATCAGGTCGTATGTACGCGCCTTGATTAGGAATTTTTGGGGAACCCTACTAATAAAAAGTAGGGTTCCCCAAATATATATATATATATATATATATATATATATATATATATATATATATATATATATATATATATATATATATATATATATATATATATATATTATTATTATTATTACCGACATATAAGACAAATAAGTCGTTATTTTTGTTATGGTATATTTGCAAATAAATGACACACACACACACACACACACACACATATATATATATATATATATATATATATATATATATATATATATATATATATATATATATATATATATATATATATATATATATATATATATATATATATATATATATATATATATATAGTTATCACTATATTTACAGACAAATGATTGATATAAGTCGTACGGATCACTTCGATATAATTACATACAGCCAAATGAGACATATAAGACATACTTATCACTATGCTATGTTTACAGACAATTCACACATATAAGTTGTAAGTATTGCTACATTGTATTTAAGGCACGTGAAACAGAAACATATGTAATTAGTACTATGCTATAGTCACACACAAATGAGACTTTAAAAATTAATAGTTATCACGACGCGATATTTAGAAGGAAATCTGAAAGACAGTCATACTAATCACTACGCAATTTGTTTAGACAAATGAGGCAGAAAAGTCATGTTTTTCATTATGTTATTTTTACTGACAAATGTGACAGAAAAGCCATAATTATCACTATGATATATTTACATACAAATGAGCCAGAACATTTACAGACAAATGAGACGACAAAGCTTCATTCCACACATGCATATCTCGTAATACTGAGCTCATACATTTGAAATACCAACACTATGAAAAGCAAATCGAGCGATAAAACATAGGAATAAAACACGAATTGACGGCTGACAAAGCAACAAGTACATAGCGTATTTTAGTCCATATTAAAGCAACATTGCTAAGCAATGCTAAAACTGATTCTTCTTTAATAAACCATTTGTGCTAGTGCCTTGTTGTTATTCCCTTTATATCAAACTGGCCTATGTTTTACAGGATGACGAAGAGACAAGCACATTTCATGTCAACGTCGCATGTGAAACCACCCACACTCTCGTGTCATTTAAAATGACGTCCCATGGAAGCGCCGCTGCTATGTAAAGTTTAAGTTGTTTCGACTATAAAACGCCATTGTTGCGCTTGGAAACGAAAGTATCTAGGACGGTAGGTGGAACTTTTCTCGAACGCTGGCATCGAACAATGATTCAACGTATTTGGAAACGGTGTAGCGATTTTCGTAAATTCATACAGTTTACAAACTTGCCAAAACGTTTAACAACATGATCACAAATCAGGGCAGTATTGACTTGGTGACGTCCGTATTAATACTGATATCGAAATCAGTTAACATGTCAACAACAAACTTTTTCCGTGGTGGGCGGTGACATTTTTTAACAAACAAATTTCCGTTGTGGAGTGTTATAATATCGTCATCTTATAATCTATATGCATCGAGTCTTGAACGGCATATGGGAATTGTAAATCCAGTGTTCCACCGAAACTTTTTCGAATACAAAGATTATGTTCTTGGCCGGCGCCGCCTTGTGTCCGGAACCTTTGGTAAAGCTGTGTTTCTTAGTTCCGACGTCCGGTGTTATATGGTAGTGACACCTCTGTTGTGAGTGATGCGTCATAGCTAACTGTAAATGAGATTCAATTAAACGTCATTTTCAATTAAATCTACTTTAATATATGCATACATATATAAAAATAATTCTAAAAAATAAATGGTTATGTTATACAAGTTTAATATTGAACTATTTTATTCTAAGAATACGACGCTGCAGTAAAATACGAGTTGTTGTAATGTTGGTCGTAACGATGGATGCTCGTAATCAATGGTGAAAAAATTATACAAAGAATATATTATCTTCATGTAGACAAATGTAATGTCGTTGAAATGTTCAACTGCTTCGCTGAACTACCTTGTGACAAATGTGAAATGCGTCACATGTAGAGATGATTTTAATGAACTGTTTCTCGACATACCTTTCCGTTGGAGAGTATTATGTGATTGGCTTAGATGCATTAAGCATTCTTGCACGATTTAAAGCTGCAAATTTGTTCACCACTAACTTATTAATATTGCTTGTTCAGATGCATGTTGGTTCGCTCAGTAATTCATTCATGTTGTTTTTTCGACAAATGATCACTATTGGTGGTTAACTAATACATTCTTCCTGCTTGTTGTTTTCGTGTGTTGTTTCCCGTTCTTTCAACCTACTAGTTAATGTAACAGTAACGGGTAACTTCGTAACATTAATTAAGGTTGGTGTTGGTTATAATAAAAATGAAAAAAATATTTGTCTGTGTTCTTGATAAATTCATAACAGAGAAGAAGATTGTTTGAATATAAAGGCGAATCCGGAAATGTCGTAAATTTGCCAAACGGAAAGCAGGAAACACGGAAACTCTACTAATGGAGTCCGTCGATATGTGAGAAAAGCCAGGTGATCATCATTATGTTTCTGAGCAGCTCTTTCACAGTGAGGACAGCTCGTCTGGCTTCTGGTTTGTATTTATGGTCCCGCAGTTAACTAGTTGTACGAGCGAACCTATGTTTTACAGGAAAGCGTCTGAATTGATGGTTCGTACCGAATGGAGACCTATTATTGAGCGTGATATTGCACGTATTTCGATTACTAGCGAAACGTTCCTGGTGTTTTGCTGTGACATTTTTTTAATCGCTTGTTCGCCCTGTCGCTTGATCTAATATCATATTGTGCAGCAATCGATTACATTGAAATATGAATGTCAAAACCATTTAAATGCATTCAATAATTCAGTATACAGAGTGTGTAAAAATCATAAATTTGACGATGCTTTTCCTGGATATAGCACATTCATTGTTGAACAAAGACAAGCTGCCATAAACGGAGCAACCAATATTGTGTGTGACAATTGAGAAACACGTATATTACACACACATTTACATTAGATAGGTACAAAGCAAATTATACTATTTTTTCTTATCAATAATTAAGTTCAATGTATGAATATATTTTAAAAAATCATTCACCATAATGAGGCGCAGTTGGTACCAAGTGCCAAAGAAAGACAACACGGAGTACACATACATCAAAGAGTTGAAGTCGGTTGGAATCTAATGTGGCAGGTAGACCCGCAACACCTGGTGACTCACCATCCAGTGTACCCGTCGAAGCACACAAACAAAAGAAGAAATCATTAAGGCAAACATGGTGTGTGTCAAAGTAGATGAAGGTATCGTGGAAGGATATGGTGGCAAAGCTGCCTCAGAGGGCGTATTCAGGCGCAATACACACATGCACGCCAACATACATCATAATCTAATGTAATAGTAAAGGCCTGTAAATTACTGAAGTTGACTATTCGGAAACACTAGCGATCTGACATTGATACAACGTTGACATCCGACCAATTTACTACGTTGTTGCAACAATATTTTAAACCTGACGTTGGACCCTTTGAAATCCAACTAGTTTTCAACATTGCTACGACTTTGAAACCAGACGTCGATACAACGTGGAAACATGACGTTGATACAACTTTTTAAATCCAACTAGTTTTCAATATTGCTACGACGTTGAAACAAGGCGTCGATACAACGTAGAAACACGACGTTGATACAACTGTTTACAAAGCTGTTTTACAAAACGATGAAGGTACAAGTAATCAGAATATTAACGTTACTACTGTATTTATATTGTCCTACAAAAGCTGAGAAGGAAATAGTTATAATTGACGTTAGCACTTTATACATGCCATCGAGGATTGATTAGCTATCAAACTTAGATTACATTGATATTTGGCCTTTATAAGGCTGGTTTTCAACATGGACTTGCATATCTCTTTTTGACACAACAATGTTATTAATCGCAGTTTAGTCCAAGAAAAACTGTGCCGCAAAATGCCACACAAACACACACAAACACACACACACACACACGCACGCACGCACGCACGCACGCACGCACACACACACACACACACACAAACAAGCACGCACACACGCACGCACGCACGCATGCACGCACGCTCGAACGCACGCACGCACACATCGACCGGTAATGTAATAGATGAACCGGTAACGTAATACTCGACCGGTAATGTAACAAATCGACCGGTTATATAATAATCGACCGGTTATGTAATAAAAATTATGGTGATAATCATGATGATGTAGAAGGTGATGATGAGGGTGATAAACGATTATGACGATGATAACAATTAAGGGGTTATCTTAGTGACGATGATAATGATGATGGTGATTATGACGATGGCGATGATGATAATGATTATGATGATAATGATAATAATAATGATGATAACGACGGTGATGATGAGGGTGATAAATGGTTATGATGATGATGAGGTAGAAGATGAAGACAATTAAGCAGTCTTAGTGATGATGATGATGATGACGAAGATGATGACAATGAGGGTGTTCATTATTACAATTATGAGGACGAAGACAATGACACCTCAGCCTCATCATCCTGCTCCTCCTCCTCATCGTCATCATCATCATCCTCATGTTCACCTTTATAACGGCTAGCCATGCTGACACCCACTCGACGTTCACAAACGTATGATTAACATTGGAATTTCAGAACGAGTGAGCCGCGTGTTTTCTGGGAGAACACATGGAATGGCGTTCATATAACTGAGTTAGATAGAGCTGTAAGGAAGAAGGGGGTTCATTATAAAGGGTCACCTCAACAAATGAAAGAGATACACTCAATTAAGGGATCATCTCGAATAATTATTTACGGGATCATTAAAAATGCTTAACACAAAAATACCTTATCATCATTTGATCCAATTAAGAGTCATATCAAACAACTAAAGAGAAACCTCAAAATGCAATGTGATATTATATTACAAACTTAAGTTTAATCGCAAAAAAATACTAAAATAACGGATCAGCTGAAACAAGGGGTTATCACAAAAATTAAAATATTCATTTAAGCGATTAAAGGGCACCTAAATAATTGTAAAATATGATTAAAATTAAGGGATTTTATAAACACAATTGTTTTAGAATAATTTTAAAACGAGTCATTAAGGGATCATTTAATAATTAACTAGTTGACCATATCAAACCTTTATGTGGTCGTGTCTTAAAATCAAGTGGTCGTCTCGAAACGAGTTATATAAATTAAGGGGTCATCTCAAAAAAAGTTAAGGAATCGTCACAAAATAGGTAAAAGCAAGTTAACTAACTAAATTCATCATCTCAACAAATTAAGGGATAATCTCAATAATTAAGGCTGTTTTCTCAAACATTTAAGCGATCATATTAAAAAGTGTAATTACAGTCATTACAAACGAAAGAGCTGATCCTCCCAAAATTTAAGGGATTATTTCATAAAATAATGTAGTCTTTCCAAGCGGTCACTTCATATAATAAAGGAAAATCTAAATATGTAAGTATTCATAGCAAAACACAAATTTAAGTTGATATAAAGCATGGGATCACATCGAAAATATAAGGGGTTATCTGAAATAAATTAAACGGATTTTAAAAATAAATTACGGAATCATTTTGAAAAAAGTAAGGCTCATTTAACACAGTAACTAACTCATCATCTGAACAAGTTAAGTGGGCTATTAAAACATCAAGGAGTCATCTGAAAATATAATAAGAAAGTCATATTAAAATCAGCCTCTTATTTTACGTTTTGAAGTGAAGCCTTTTTAATTTAAAGGTACCCTTAAATGTTGGGTATTACCTGTTAATGTCGTAAATGTTAAATGTACCCCTTAACTTTATAGGCTGCTTGATTATCCCTTGAATGGAAACAAAAAGCAATTTTGTGGGGGCTATGTACTTGAAAGAAAGAGTACAAACTAGTAGTTTGCAACTACAATCAACAATAACACGCCAATGGTTTATTATTAAAAGTTTGTTGAAAACACAGTGCTCAACCATATTTAATTGACTGCGCTATTGCTATCGATAATTCTACGTAGTGAGTCCCTGCTTATTTCTACACCTAGTTTTCTACACTTCCGACAAAATGGCGCATATTCTTTTTAATAAATATTTACATTTTTGAAATTACCCCTGAACTTATTTTGAGAAACCCTTTTATTTTATGAGATGGCCACTTAATGTTTTGAGATGATCCCTTATTGTGTTGTTCTTTTTAATCAAAACGTATATTTTTGAACAGATACATTTGAGTAGACCCTTTTTAATGAGATGACCCTTTAAGATGATCTTTTAATTGATTGAGACGATCAGTTAGTTCCTTTTAATGAACATTTACATTTAGTGTGAAAGGACACCTTAACCTTTTTGAGTAGTCCCTTTTATTTTATGGGAAGATCCCTTAATGTTTTGAGATGATCCCTGAATGCGTTGAAACGATCAGCCAGTTCTTTTTAATCTACACTTTTATTTAAATATTAATTCATTGTTTTAGAAGTCCCCTTTATTTTATTCGATGACCTTTACTATTTTAGATGATATTTTAATTTATTGAGATGATCAGCTAGTTCTATTTTTAATGAATATCTACGTTTTTTAAATGATCCTTTAACTTTTTTAGGATACCCTTTTATTGTATGAGGTGACTTTTAATGTTTAAAGATGAGACGACCAGCTAATTTATTAATAATGTCCGCTTGCATGTTTTGTGATCCCATCGCTTTTCGAGAAGCCCCATTATTTTGTATGAGATGATCCCATATTAAAAAAAATAATCAGCGACATCAGTTTTTATATGATCCCTTACACTTTTTAAAATCATCCTTTACTTTTCTAGAAGACTAATTTATTTTGTTACATGACCCATTAATGTTTTGAGATGATCCATTAAGTTATCTTGACGATCAGCTTACTAATTTTTTTTATAAATCACCCCTTACATTTTTCTTTATGATATGATACCTTAGTACACTCGTAGGTTGTTTTACCAACAAATCTTGAGTTTGCATTTTGGTGATTTGTAATATTTGTATTTTGACATGACCCTTTTTTCTATGACATGATCTCTAAGTTTATTGAGATGATCAGCTAGTTGATTTTTGTAATGACCGTTACATTTTTAGAAGTGTTCCCTTCTCAAGACCTCTTACTTTTACGATGTGACACATTCATTTGTTTGAAACGATCAGCAAGTTATTTTGTTTAAAATAATGATACCTAACATTTGAGAAGAACTTTTATTTTTCTAAAGGGCCCCTTCCTTTACGTCTTACCTGCTATCCTGCCTGATTCGAACACATCATTTGCCCACATCAATTATTATTATTGCCGTATGTTATCTAGGAGGATGTATAAACGGCAGTCCATATGTCCTCCCAGAAAACAAACCGCTGAATCGTTCTGAGGTTGTTATTTTTAATATATTTTAGTAAATATCGAGCGGATGCCAGCATGGCTAGCCATGATAAGGTCGATAATTACATTACCGGTCGATTTATTACATTACCGGTCGATGATTACATAACAGGTCGTTTATTACATTACTACATTATAACAGCATTAAGCGCGACCGCCTGATTACAGCGGGATTAAGCGCGGACGTCAGAGTACAACGGCAGTAAGCGCGGACGTCTTACTAGAACATAACACTAGAACATAAATGGCGTGGCGATTCTTCTCTTGCCCACCTGCGCGCTGCCAGTGTTCGGTTGCGTAACTCCGCAACATAGACATGTCATAATTATATTTTATTATTATGTAATCAAAGATCATAAATATAACAAGGCCGTCTCATGTGTTAGCCCACGAATTATGCAAATAAATAGTTTAGACATTTAGTCTGAATCAACAGCCCACACACGTACTGATTATATGTAGTAAATATCAGTGAATTTTAGTTGCACAAATATTATACATAATTAATATGTTGTTTGTAGAACTTGGTCAACCGCGGTTGCTGCGAGCTATTGCAATAGAACACCTCATGCAATATTGACCAATGTTGTATTCTTAAAATAAAACAGCTCAACGCAGCTCCTACGACACACCAAATTGTCATTATAGCCATCAATTCGTCTGTTTTGTATATAGCCAACATTTTATCTCATGTTGTACAACGAGCTCCTCTGCAGACTGCAAACCGTATACAATATATATATATATATATATATATATATATATATATATATATATATATATATATATATATATATATATATATATATATATATATATATATATATAATAATTTTCTCGTCCATGTATTTAGCAAAGTTGGCCGCGGAGGGCTCCTAAATGTTACTCTAGTCTTCCTACTGTTTGCATTACAACCGATTGCCGCACAAAAACATTCTGACGCTCGCTTCGAAACACCCTCTATCGCTCTAAACACAGGTGAATGAATGGAAAGTCACAGTCTCGCTGCGCTTCCATATTACCAGTTACGTCACATTGAAGCTTGCCGATAACCGCGGAAAAAAGTATTATACATAATCGAGGCAGGCCGGTAGGATGGGGTATTATTTGGAATTACCAATTAATTGAATTTTAAAGTAATTGTCGGTGTTGTGGAAATAGAAATATACTTCAAGATACAATATAAAATATTGGTATTTAGGCAATTATTGTGCCTTTATTGACATCGTCTGTATTTCTGAATAAAATACAACGGAGGAGGGATTCCAAGGGACCGGCACTAGCTACATTTTAGGCATCCAAATTATCAGTCACGGTGGTCCTGGCGGGTCATACGTGTTTTACCATTATAATTCAAAATTGAAGGTTTGATTTAACAATTAAATTTTTCTCTATTTCCCGGCGATTGTGTGCGGCCCAGCAGAAGACAAGAGGGGAAGGCATATCTCACAGGCCGTTAATATGCGTTTTTCCTAAGATGTTGTTATCGATCGACACACCAGCAATTGAATAAAACGTGCGCACTTTCCTCGAAGAGGAATGCATGCTCAAGCTGGAAAACTCACATTTCCACTTTCGTGAACGACTATGAAGTGACTACGACTAAATGCAACAGCGTTTTTTTTCGTATGATGCATAAACACGCCCACTTTGGTGATAGTCGCAACATAATTAATTCAGATAAGTATCACGGCGACGAGGCATACATACGATTTGTAATTATATGCAGGCAACACGAAGGCATACGGAGAAACCCCAAAACGATTACAGTGCCCTTTGCAGCGACAAGCTACATATTTAATATATCCATTATACAATTTAAACCATTATTCAGAAAATAATATGGCTACCAAACGGCTCCAGTCGATGTATATTGATAATGCTGCAATCGTAAGACGAATGAAACCGTCTGTCATAACCAAGTTGGAGAATATGTTTTCCCGCGAAAAACACTGTAAGCCATGCATTATTACTGACAAATATTTAGTTTGACATATGTTATTGCTGACATATTAATATTTATCATTACTGTATACAACATAACTCTTCTCACGACGTATATGTAATTGTGTGACGTACGGTTGCATTAAAACTTCCCCAAATCGGTTTTGTGACCGCCCACAATTTATTAACCAACGATTCTAATTTAAAACAATGCGTATCCAAAATATCCAACTGAAGCATCGCGTTCTATAAGAAATCCATGCTATTTCGTGATATGATGTACCTTCATGAAGCTCTGCTACGTACATTTTCCCAACAATGTCCTCAACATAAAAATGATCAGGAAAATTCTGGGTAACACCATAAATGTTAATATTGTTGTTAGCGATTCCCGAAATATATGGTGTTCAAAAAGGAGCAAAATTACGCGCACAAACATACACACACTTTTGCTACTTTTTTGCAAAACATTTACACGATGACGTCTTTAAAGCAGTTTGTGTTATTCGAACCACCTATGTAACGCATATAATTAAAAGTTAGCTCTATTGGCATATATTTCGGAATCACTAACAACAATATTAACATTTCTGTGGAAATCCCTGAATTTTCCAGATTATTTTTGTTTTGGGGAATTTTTTGGGAAAATGTACCTAGCATTAATACGCCTCCTTTGTAATAATGTACTGGGGAACTAAGGCAATTCCAGTTTTCCAGTTTTGCGTAGCGTTCGTTTTCAAAGCTAATGCCAATGCAATAGTTACCCATTATTGTTTTAATCGTATAATTTTCACTGTCATTGAATGAATTATTATTTCAATTTATGTTATGTCATGTCTTTATTTATAGTATTTCTAAAATGTCTGTAGTTCATCAGTTGACGCAGTGGGACGGTATTATATCGCGAATAGCAGATCGTTAACTTTAACGATTATCCTCGATTTGCGTTGTGGAGCCACCGTTTGTTGCGCACACCAAATCCTGGAATTGTAGTGTCGTTTCCGTTGTGAAGGAAATTATATAACCATTAAGGGCCATTACTCTTTCAATAAACATTGTAGACGTTTTAGATCAGGTCGTGTGTATGAGCCTTGATTATGAATTTTTGGGGAACCTTACTTATAAAAAGGTAGGGTTTCCCAAAAATTCTTATTCAAGGCGAATACATTATATATATATATATATATATATATATATATATATATATATATATATATATATATATATATATATATATATATTTATAATAATTTTCGAGTCCATGTATTTTTGGGAAACCTATTATATATATATATATATATATATATATATATATATATATATATATATATATATATATATATATATATATTGTCGATCGATCTGGAAAAAGGCATTCGACACCGGTGCCGAGAGAATTTGCATTTGCAGTCATGAAATGGATGGAGGTTGGAGTGGCAGAGGTTAGAATATTTGAGGAAATGTTCAAGGGGACAACAGCAGTGGTTACAGCTGAAAGAGAAACATCGGAACAATTTGGAGTCAGAGTAGGATTTAGACAGGGAAGAGCCTTGAGTCCCTTTTCATTATGGTTATGAACCTAATCAGTGAAAAGGTATCCGAACAGGAAGAACTTAAGAAGATGCTATATGAAGATGACCTAGCAGTGATGGCTGATAACAAAGAGGATTTACAGAAAACATTGCAAGAATGGAGTAACACCTTTAGAAAACATGGCCTCCGAATGAATCTGTAGAAGACAGAAATAATGCGAATAGGCGAACAAGAGGTGTACCTACATGTAGTTGTTGACGGATAGATCATTAAACAAGTGAACAGTTTTGTATACTTGGGCGGTACAGTGTGTGAGGATGGAGGAAGTACTAAGGAAATACAGAGGAGAGTGCAAGCAGGAGCAGCAGCGTGGAGCAGAGTGGAAGGCATTATGTGGGACAGAAAACTGAAGAAGCAACTAAAAGGAAAAGTGTTGAAAAACTGGGTGGTACCAGCCTGTATATACGGGTTGGGAACACTGGCACTCACAGAGAGATAGGAGGAGGAGACGCAGATAGCAGAAAACAACTGGGTCCGAAGAATATGCAAAGTAACCCAAGAAGATAGAAGGAAAATTAATTAATTGAGAGATGAAATTAGCATGAAAAAACACATAAAGATGAAAGTAGCCGGAAGCGGAATGAGATGGGAAGGACATTTGCAAAGAATGGGTGAAGACAGACTGTCAAAATACAGAAGAGGATGGTAGAACAATCCCTTAATTTTAGCTCTACTAAAAATATTTTAGGTGCCCTTTTATCGTTTAGATTAACATTTTAGTTGACTGAAACTACCTTTTTTCAGCTGATTCCTTATTTTAATATTTTTACGATTAAACTTTAGTTTCTAATATAATATCACATTGCATGTGATATGTTAGTTCCCCTAACTTGTTTTATATGAATCCTTAATTTGACCAAATGATGATAAAATTTTAAGAGGGTCCCTTAATTTAGTGTGGATTATCTATTTCATTTGTTGAGGTGAACCTTTTTAATGACCCCCCCCTTCTTCCATACGAGTCTGTCTGACTCGGTCCTATTGTTTGCCAATATGTACTTACTGCCGTGCGTTACCTGGGAGGTTATATGAACGGCATTCCATATGTCCTCCCAGAAAACATTCGGCTCACTCGTTCTGTGATTCCTATGTTAAGCATACGTTTGCCACGACGGTGAAATCATAATAAGAGCTCGAGAAGTCCAGCGGGGCGCCGAAGTTAGACGCGAGAAAGGTTAGTTGGTGGCAGTACTTACACAGGAGATATCCAAAGACGACGAGCAAGAGCGTTTATAGAACGTTGCGTCTGGCGCGTGCGTTCTGTACAATTGCCTCGTGACCGATGTCTGGGGCTTGCGGATGAACTTGGTTTCGAAGATGTATAAACATCCTGCTGTAGGACATAATAAACACAATAATCGGATGATGGTCTTGCACAATGAATAAAACCACACCGAACACCTTCTTCCTCGATGGAATAGTGAATATCGCAACTTAGTGACAGTGGCCATTAATAACACCGGAAGTTGGCACCAAGAAAGGCAACATCAGTATTGGCCTTGACAACCAGGTAGAGGTGGCCAACAAGAGAACGTTTATCTTCGAGAAAGAGGTGTGGTGACGCCACTAATGCACACCTCCCATATATGGTTCAAGGGTCAGAGCCATCAGCCTGTAGGACGACGATACCATTAAGTTTTATTTAGAAACGTTTTCGTTATCAATTTTAACACCGACGTCACAATATCAATACTGCTCTGATTTAAGATCAAGATGTTTGTAAACGTTTTGCGCATTGCGAGAACTGTGAATTTAATGTCGACTTAAAAATAACGTCACAACTCCAGGCAGTGTTTGACTTACTAGAGGATTTCTGGTTATTAGGGATGGGCACAACGGATATTCAAGAAGAACCGTGCAGTGTCAGATCAGATGCTTAGCACGAATATATATAATATTAATACAATAATATTAATAATATAATAGTATATATATATATATATATATATATATATATATAATATAATATATATATATATATATATATATATATATATATATATACATATATTGTATATATATATATATATATATATATATATATATAAATATATCTATATATATAAATTGTATATATATATATATAAATATAAATATATATATATATATATATATATATATATATATATATATAAATTGTATATATATATATATATATATATATATATATATATATATATATATATATATATATATATATATATATTCTGTCCAGCAATATTCAACAAATCCAGTGTGTCTATCATCATGATGCTTTCGAACACACTTCATGTTACGATGCTTTCGTCGTGATGCTGTGAACATTCCTAATGTTTCCATCCGGTGCTGCTGCGAAGAATCGATTTGGCGTTTCGCAATGAGAACGTCAGTCCAGTATAACAATAAGCAATTCAATTACTTTCACCCTGAACTTTCGTCTGGTTCGATTCCACTTGCTGCCATTTCGAAGCTTTGGCAAGTTCGTTCATCCCACAGTTGCCTCAGCTCACTCAGCTGTATAAATCAGTACCGGCTACATAAATAAGTCGATATTTGATGGAATATTCTTCGCGCAGTAATTACAACGTAGCTGAATGCTTCCCCGATAAGTCGAAATGGCGTTGCAATGAACAGGTATGCCAGTGTGTGGAGTGCAAAATGCTTTGAACAGCCTCAATGACTGGATACCGCGCCATATAACAACGTGTCAGACGTATGCGGGTATAACGGTAACAAAAACACATCTCAACACACAATGAAGAAATTGATGATAAGTTAATGAAGTGTCAGATTGATTCACACGACGACATGTATGATACAATGTACTTACATATATATGTTACAGCCAATCTGCCTAATCAGTCATTTCACGTAATGACTGACATGTTTAGGCATTACGGGAAATTACTGTTTCACTCAGGCATTTCTCAAATGACTGAACATTTCAGTCATAACGCGACATGACTAGTCATTTCGCGTAATGACTGAAACAATGCTTTCCTTGGTTAATGACAAGTGATGTGGGCAAACTTGCTGTTTTTCATCTACCTAGCCAGATATTTTCAGAAATTGCCACCTAGCAGCAATCTATTTGTTACACTAAAAATATTTTTTTATATTGTAATGGAATTATTATTTAAAATTATTGTTCGGGTTCACTTTGGGTCGTGTAGAGCATCAGGTAATGAAGTTTCTCCACATGATGGAAACCACTTATCATCAAATTATTGTTTTTATTACGAGGTGCGATGCCCCAGTCTCCCTAGGTGCGCTTTGTGTCATTATACCCAGAGCAAACACTGTGAAGTATCAATTACAATTTGTCTTATATTGTGTATCTTAAATTAACTGTTGAAAATGTTACATGCATACTTAAAACACAACAACACTGTCTTATTCTACAACTTGCAGTAGTCTACTGTATCATTAGAAATTATATCAATGCGTTATATTTCCACAATATATGTCAAACAAATTAAACAACATGCCATATTCTCAAAAGTGTATGTAAGGATATTGATGAGAGCATATACCCAGGGGTAGTTGTTTTTAAGGCAAGAATGTTAAATTCATAATATTTTTACATCACAGTATTTGTGAAAGCTAATATTGCATTCAACAAATAGTACTAAATAATTACGATACTCACTAGTTATCATGAAAGACATGTGAAGCATATTAGTAGGTAAACTTGCCACTGAGAGAAATCATACACATTACCCAGAGGATATTTATAAAAGACGACACATCAAGTCTGGTCTTAAGATGATAATTTACTTTATTAACAACTTAATGATTAGTTATTAGCATGTTACATGGTTCGTTTTCACTTATTCGGGCAGCTCAGACTGTTGTAACACCGGCTGTTACACAATCGTTTTGCTTTGTAGCACTTGCACCTGTTGCTAGTACATTTTTAAAGAAGACTGCAACAGTCACACCTGACAAAACCTTGTCCATAGGGATGGGAACTGGTTATTGCAGGGGCTCCGAACAATAGACATATATCCAACAGGTCTGGCTGGGATAGAAGGCGTTGTGGGCATAACTCAAATTGGTTGCGTGAATATTTATCATGATCCCAGTCTGAAATGTGACTGGGGGATTATTGCATGTCGATCAGGATGACGTCATAGGTGTCCTCAATGCAAACATAATATATTGGCTCTTCTTGTTCTGTTCTTCATTTCTTTATAAACTTCTCGATGTCACCGCATTGAAAAATGTTATACCAGCGAAACATCTTGGCAAATTTGTACTGTTAGCCAATTTTAATTATAAACTACCTAAGCCAATATGGTGAGAAGAAAATATATATTGTAATATATTGTAATTGTAATATACTCATAATCATTATGTTTATCAAAGGGTTTTTATTACTTACCAATTGGTTTAATTTCCCTTTTAAATTAATTTGTTTGTATAGCTTAATGTGACAAATCATGAAAGGACTTCGACTTTTTGTGAGACAGAATTGACGGCTTTCATTTGTGCTCACTCGTGTAATTAATGGCTAACTGAAGAAATACCATTTCATTGTGGAATTCTTGTCTTACATAAACAAAAGACAAATTAACAGAGAAAGGATTAAGGCTTGTATTGGTATCCAATGGTGGATATTAACTTGGGGCTTCTGAATGAGAAGATATTTTAAGGGAATTACCTCTGACTTCAATGTGCAGACCAATGAATGAAGGTGTGACATTTCACTATTACCAAAACCAAAAATGAAACCCCATCATATTATGCAAGCCAACAAAGTTGCATGTATCTGATATTAATTTTCTTTAAAAATGTTGTGGCAGAAATACCCTAGGTTTTCACCTGTCTGGACTGGGGCTGTGGAATAATTTATATGACATAATTCTGGTATGATGTCATTACTGCATAATTCATGTTAGCTATGGCGCATTTGGAAGAGTATTCAACTATAGTTCCATCTATACCTCATTTATTATAGGTTGGAATATTTGCATTGATTAAATGGGCTACTATCTACCTCTGAAATTGTGAAATGTCTGGTAAATTTCTCACACTTAAAATCAAGAAACAATGTTCAACATAAGAAACTACAAATACAAATTGGTACTTGCTGGCTATTGTAGTATCCATGGCGTGTCTTCGAAGATTCATCAGTTGCCGCAAGTTTGAGTTGTTTTGTAGTATTGCAATATTCAACTTTGGGAATTATATGTTTTTGACATATTTGAGACCTTTTGTAGAGTTCTTCCTTAAATTGTATTTCGTAATTATCCTGTGCCATTGTGATAGGTATGCCAAGTGGCAAGCGATTCAGACCTACTGATTGTATTCTTTCTATAGGTACAATAGCCAGTTGAGACAGTCACCATTGTTAGGCAATTAGCATTCCCAGTTGGAGATTCGATGGATCATCCATTATTTATTCTTAAATTCAGAGAACACCAGTGAGATAGCTGTCAATCAAACTGTCAAGGGGAGGGTCTTGTAGCCAGAGAGGGACTGTGCCCAGAGAGGGATAAATTATTAGCAAAATGTTGGCAGTTGCAAATATATAGCAAATATTTATTCATTTTGTTTATTTATTTAATTAATGTGAATGTCTGAAGAATTATGAAAGCTGATATTAATGCACAATTAACGTTATAACAATATATAATGACAGAAGTACCCAAATTGTTATTAATCAGTATGACTTAAATTGTCACCAGTCAAACTGTATAATAACAGTGCCTTAATTCCAGTCATTTTACCCAATGAGTCATTACGCGAAATGACTGATTACACAGATTAACTGTAACTTATATATATATCTTTGAAAACCTCGAGCTCCAAATTACAATAATTATGACATTCATGTGAAATATTCTAATTCCATGTATTATCGCCTTTGCATCATACACGAAATTCCTAAAGTATGTCAAGAGATCTATCTCCAAAAAATAAACAGCCACTCATACCAAGGTTTTATAAATTATGGAAACAAGTACATAATTAACACATATGATGCAGAATGTGTTATTCCGAATTGTTATATATGGAAGAAAAACATACCTGTACTTAGATCTTTTTAACTAGAATTGAGCACACCATGCATTTGTGTAAACATGAACGACAGTTATTTCAATTATATCATATAGTCCAGACATTAACAATAGTGATAATTTTAATTTAAAATACAGTCGTGATGAGAACTGCTGCTTATATTTTATATCATATATCATATACTAGAAGGCAAACTTTGTAAGTGTTTTGTTGAGGCAATTTGTGTTAATGTTAGTTAATGCAAGTTAGTGTAGGGTTTGGTTAGTGTTAGTTAGTGCTAATTATTGGTGATGATATGTTGTGTGAATTGGTATTTGTAGCGTTATGTATTGCTAATTGGTTGAGGTATTCATTTATGATTTCGTAAACATTGTCTTGAATTTGTTCACGTAGAATGATATATTATTATTATTATTTATATTAACTGACCTTTGGCCAATATGCCAGAAATGATTCAGGTCTTAGTGCAGGTCATGGATAAATCAACATTTTATTGATATATGTATTACAACTGTATTCTTATGTTCATGGCTTGACCCTAATCTCTCTCAGCCATGAGCCTAATCTCTCTGCAGCCATGTTGTAACCAGACGGACAGGATTATATGCGGCTCCATCAAGCTATCTCGAAATTCTTAGTTTCAAGCCTTATTGCTAGATGGGAAGGGTTAGCAATTTCTCGCAAAGAGACGTCTTGCCACACCTTACCCCATCAATAGCATATCACGCAGTAGGTACATGCGAAACGTTTTAACCTTCCGGTAACGATAAGCCTTGTTCATGCCATAAAGTTGAAATGTATTTATTATGCTTTTTTTAATACGGGCGTATCGGCTCGATTCGCATTTAAATCGTACTTCTAAAACTCGGTTCATGGACAAGGACTCGAACTAATTAATGTATCGTACGTGTGTGTGCGTGTGCGTGCGTGTGCGTGTGTGTGCGTGTGTGTGTTCTTGCGTGTGTAATTAAGGTTTGATATATAAGCGAAACTTAGTTGATAACCAAAATATGAGTGACACACTATCTGTTGAATATATTATCTTTAAAACATTCATCAGAAGTGCTCCTTGGGAAAGGGTTATTGTTATACGGTTTTAAATTAACTGTTTTGTTTTTACACAACAGTAAGAAAACTTCGAATTCACATTTTCGGAACAGGTTCTCATGTTATGGATTTATTGATGTTCGGCACACTGTTTTCTAGTATAACATGACGAAGTACGTGATAAATTCAAGTAACAATACTATGATTCATTTCCAGCATTTATTTATTATTATCATTATTCTTTAGGGTTTTGAAACTAATTTGGTACCGGACGTAACTGCAGAGGGTTACATCCCTGGCTTGCGCCATCTGCCGCTTAGTGAATCTCTGCAGGGTAGGGGTGTGACCTTAGTCATGTTTGCCTTTAGTAGCACATTTCGCAGAACAAGTAAAATCTTTTGTGAAATTCATTAAAATGACATACCTCATCAAGTTGATCACAAGGTTTACTGTGGTTTCCACCCTGGTTCTTTACACTGTAACTGTGAATCCATGGAACGATGCAATAGCATGAAACTCAAAATGAACAACCCCAAAACTGCAACAACAGCTAGCAATTGCCATTGCTAGTTGTTGCAACTATTAACCATTAACATCGGAGGCTATGAGGTACATGCACTGAATTGTGTAAGACATTTGGGCGTTTATTTTGATAAATATATGTCTATGGAAGAATATGTCAAGTTCAAATGTCGGGCAGCCTATGCGCAACAATATAACATCGGAAAATAAATAAAATGAAATATCTAGATCAACAGAGTACAGAGAAACTGATACATGCTCTTGTCGACAGCCATATTGATTACCACAATGCCCTTTTGATCGGCTTACCAAAATACCTTATACGGAAATTACAAATGGTTCAAACACCGCAGCCAGAATGCTGTGCAGAATCGGCAAATATGACCATATCACTCCAGTACTAAAGTCACTTCACTGGTTGCCGGTGGAATTTCTTATTAAATATAAGATATGCCTAATGACATTTAATTCATTACACGGCCATGGACCAGAATGTCGGAAATACTGACTCCTAGAAGGATCCATTACGGTCTAAGATCTCAGGATGATCTTAAACTTGATGTACCAAGGACAAAAAGGAAAACACTGGGAGATCGTGTTTTTAAAGTTGCTGCACCGAAACTGTGGAACTCACTTCCCAAAGATGTTCGCAGCTGAAGCAATGTCAGTATTTTTAAGAGCAAACTGAAGACCCTCTATTTTAGAACTGCATACAACTAACTTATTAATTTTATTAATTTAAATACTTTTACACCTGTTAGATACTTATATAAAATATGTCGGACTTTTCTACTGAAATTATTAATTTTACTCATTGTATAGTTTTTACCGTTTTATATCAATATTTGTATTATGTTGAAAGCTTATTTTATTTTAATTTTCTACTATGCTATTTATTGTACTGTACAGCACCATATAATATTATTGTATAACTATGGTGCTATAGAAATCAATAAACATTTACATTTACATCGATTTTCAGGTAGAAACACCAAAACTTGTATTGGTGAGTTCGGTCTGATGCGTAACTGTGTTGATCATCTGAAAGCTCTAATGCAGTAGTACGTAAAGCATTAATATTACTACCATCAATTCAGGTGCTCAATACGCGCCATCCACATTTCCCAAGGGACTTTATATGATGGTAGATGTATAACACAACTGTTTTATCATGCTTCTATCGGAGTTAAAATGACAACCCAGGAGAGGTGTATTTTCAAATATTACAAATTAAACAAATACTATGGAACAACGCTGATATCAATTTGTATAAGAGTGATAGGCTCTAATGTGTCGAGTCAATTAAATAAGGATATGGAAAATGTTTGTAATATGTTGAACTTGAAATAATACAAAACGTGTTTACTTATCAAATATGTTACGAAGTCCTCTGGAAATAGTCTACAATATGGAAATATATTGTATATGTATAATTACCTTATATATGTATTGTGATTCGAATTGAATTGAATTGAATTGAATATAATATTTGTGAAATAGGAAATGCTATATATACGTCTTGCGTTTCCCGTTCAATATGTCATGGTATATTTTGTCGCATGCATAATTATTGTAATGTATTGGTACGATGTTGAAATGTTGAATAAACATCGATTCAATTTAATTCAATT